>JAGSMR010000350.1:0-41956 GCA_029286605.1 Sericinus montela | reverse complement strand
TTCACCATTGCGTTCCCACGAGTAGCAACAAACTGAAATAAATAAACATATACCAATCTGAGAATATCCTTCTTTTGGAGGATTAAAAGTGGACCACATATTTATATAGTGATGCTGTACACACGGATAACTAATTCAGTGTGAATAATATTAATTTGAAACATATTTTATGCAGTATTATTTACTATAAAACGTTGCAAATATTGCAATTTAGAATGATACTTAATATCTTAAAAGGTGAACGCTTCACGAAAGAACATTTTATTTAACTTTATGAAAGTGTGTGCGTTTGATGAGAAGGGCCATAAAACTAAGAAGAAGAAGTGTGAGCATGATATAATAATTGTCATAGAAAAATGCTAAAGAATAAAAAAAAATAAAAGTAGTTTATCGATGGTTAGTCAATGCCTGTGGATATTTTACAGACCTCAGCTGGACGCATTTTAGCATACAATAGTTACTAGGGAAGGATGATGGAGTCGACAATTACAGCATCGCAATCGCCAACGTCACGTTGAACACACCAGTTCTCGTCCGATCACCGAAGTTAAGCAAAAGTCGGGCGCGGTCAGTACTTGGATGGACGACCGCCTGGGAACACCGGAACGCTTCACGAAAGAACATTTTATTTAACTTTATGAAAGTGTGTGCGTTTGATGAGAAGGGCCATAAAACTAAGAAGAAGAAGTGAGCATGATATAATAATAATTGTCATAGAAAAATGCTAAAGAATAAAAAAAAATAAAAGTAGTTTATCGATGGTTAGTCAATGCCTGTGGATATTTTACAGACCTCAGCTGGACGCATTTTAGCATACAATAGTTACTAGGGAAGGATGATGGAGTCGACAATTACAGCATCGCAATCGCCAACGTCACGTTGAACACACCAGTTCTCGTCCGATCACCGAAGTGGTTAAAGTCGGGCGCGGTCAGTACTTGGATGGACGACCGCCTGGGAACACCGCGTGATGTTGGCGGAACACCGCGTGATGTTGGCTTTTTGCTGCATTTGTATCACTAGATGAAGACCGCAGGCACCGATCATGAATTGAGCATTGAAACTGAAAACTATCCTTATGATACGAAGGGTAAGTAGTATCATTTATGATTGAGAAAAGAACAAGCAGAATTCTATAGAGTTTCGCCTTTTGCTGTATAGTAAGCCATTTAAGACGAGAAATCTGGTATTGTGAAATATGGTCATGCTCACGAAGGTTGAAAATATATCTTTATACAATTATTAAGGCGCCTAGCTTGTTTTTCTAGAAGATCTTGTTCAAATCACAGCACACAATAATCTGCATAATCAATGATTGGTAAATGAGCGTCTGGACACATAAGCTTTTAGTTTCCCATGGAAGAAGATTTTTGAGATAGAGTTAATTCGTAGCGTGGCCGTTACTTTTACGGTTAACTTCAGTTATGTGTTTTCCCAGTTCAAGGTGTTAATGATATGTAGCCCAAGATTTTTAACAGAACCCGAAAAATGGAATCACTGCATCGTTATAACGTATAAAGGGTAGGTTTCAACACTTTGAGCTAGCATTTTAGTATCACTAACCAGCAAAGATTGGCATTTTGTTGCATTCAGATACCCAAAGCGTGGCACCAGTCTGATATTGCTTTCAGACAGTCATTTAATTTATTAATTGCATCTTGGAGTTCTTCAATATCAGACTGTACATAAATCTGCAGGTCGTCTGTACACAGATGGTACGAACAATTAATATTAGAAGTGATAAAATTTATAAAAATTGAGAAAGATACGGGAGAAAGTAGAGCAGTCATTTTGCGGAACGCCACACCTAGTCCCATTTTATTGGAGAGGTCTTTGTCCATATAGACCGATTGCTGACGTCCGCGAAGATATGAAAGATAACCACTCCAATATCGTGGAAGGAATTTAAAGTTAGAAAAATTGCAAGAAGATATCATGGTCGATCGTTAAAAGATTTTGAAAGTCCACAGCACCATAACTGTAACTTTCTTTCTTCTCCATACCCTCACGAATATCATCAGTGATTTTAAGTAGTGCAGTTGTGGTGTTGTGGCCAGGACGAAACCCAGACTGAAAGTTACTCAGTAGGTTATGTCTATATACAAATTTGGAAATTTGCTTATGTACACAGGCTTCCAAAATTTTAGAGAGAAATGGCAATATTGAAATAGGGATTGAAATGATGAGGAAGGTAGGATTAGGTACTTTGGGGAGAGGTCGCACGAAAGCCTTTCTCCAAAGAGAGGATATTGTCCAGAGTCTAGGAGAAATTAATACCGGAGTGATAGCAGGAAGTATAACCAAGGATGTTGGCCATATCATAAACCCTACTAACCTCATCGCATCCCACGGCCCTGGATTTAATTGCCAGTACTGCTCTTGATGGCCTCATCCTGATTCATACGGGAGAGAACAATGAGGATGTAGACTACCAAGCGTTATGGGTTGCAGTTCGATGGTAGGTCCATTGCAGCAGCAGGTAAGCATAGGATTCAAATCAATGTGGAAAGAGAAGGACCTTCTCACACCATGATAGGTGATTTACCTACACCCATCGTGAATTGAGAAATTTCCACACATCGCTGGTGAAGAGTTAGTTATATTGTTTAGAAGTATCGGCGTTTAGCAGTTCGTACCATCTGGTTACACCTGTTCCTAGCCATTTTAAAAGACAAATCAGTTTTCAAAACGAGACCTCTGAATCGCAAGAAAGTTTGTTTCTTGCCTGTCCATTGCCCTCCGCACATCGCTGTCAGTCATCCAGGGAGCTGGCAACGCTTAACTCTGAATCTATGGACAAAGGGCATCATACAGACTCAATTATCGTGCTATTTAGGTATGTACCTTTCATCGACCGTAGAAGCAGCCGCCAGCGAGGTAAAATTAATTTGAGACGCATCACTGTGCAAATTATCCAAGTTTATCTTAGTAAAGCTACGGAAGTGTAAAATGAAGTACGTTTAGGGTCTAAGCTTATACGAAGCATAAAGGAAGGTCATGTCGGGAACTTGGTAGGAAGCTGACCATGTGTAACCACATGATCAGAAGAACTAGTAATAATGAGATCTAAAAGAGAGTCTGCGTCGAAATTGTTATGATGGTAGCCCTTAAAGGTAAAAATTCAAGATTGACGGACTCTAAGATCGAGGAAGTTTTTGTGTACGAGAAGAATATATTCAGGAATATCAGTGTTGAAATCCCCCATGATTATGTGCAGCAGTGTGTATACTTAGAACCTATGTTTTCGAGAGCCATTTCCAAATTGGCGAAGTAATCAGTAGTGAGGATAACACACTACCCGAGAGCTATCCTTGTGCCTTTGACATCAAGTTCCACAAATAAGTGTTCATCGGAGGCAGGAATATGGAGATGAGACGTTGATAATATTTATATGGTAAGAGCTATGAAGATAAATAGCAACTCCACCGCCACCTTTATTTGTACGATCATTTCTTATAAGTACGAAACAGGTATTGGATACATGGTTGACTGTAAACACGGCTTCAAATCCAACTCTCAGAAATTAAAATAGCGTGTAAGTTTGTATAAGCAAATGAAGTTTCGAGTTCTGCATAATGATTCTGTATACTTTACTTATGTGACAAATATTCAGCTTATCATTGAAGGAACACATTATTTAAAAGACTATTTAAAGAAGAAACGTTGTCATTTAACTGGTCAATGTAAGAAACAAAAGACAAGTCTGAGTCATAGAGGAATAAAGGAATCATCATCAGTCATAATGGAATAAGATATATATTAATGTAATTATGTCAAATAAAAATAAAAATAATAAAAATAAAAATATGAATATTAATGTAAAATAAAAATACAAATACTTTAAAAGAATATATGTAAACTAAGAGTAAACTACAAACATGCAAATGATATAGAAGGATAGCAAACAATCATAATACACCAACCTCAAGTTGACTGCTCATATTAAAATAAACCAAACTGAAAAAAAAAAAATAAACACTACACAATTATGAACATGTAGAAAATAATAAAAATAAAGAAACAAAACGAAAACAATATCGAAACAGAACTACAAATATATGTCCAAATTATACAGGAAGCATCAATTACCAAACATAATAACGAAACACTGTTGAAAAATATCCAAAATAATAGAAAGCGAATTTAACATGACGAGGTTAAGTACTACGCAGTGTATATAGTCGTCTCAATGAAGTAAAGAAAATCTGCCACTGTTATTATCTGTGAATTTATAGAGTAATACACGCACCTGGCATTGACATTGTGGATTTTGATATTGTTACTGTCATTTACTTTAGTAAACTGACATTGATGTTATAATTAGATTTGACAACATTAAATAAAATACAGTAATGGCCTCTAAAATCAATAAAGTTATAAGATATATCTTTCTTAGTCAATGATTATGTAATAAACTGTCTGTATTAGAACGTGTGTCCCAAGATGCTGCGACGACCCGGGCAGAACATTGCGGGAAGTCGATGGGCAAATGACAGATCCTTTCTATGGGCGATCTTAGGAGAGGCGTATGTTCAGCAGTAGAGACTTCGTTAGATCATTATGATGACGATGATCATGATAAGAAGTATGTCACATGAGATATTGCAATTACACTTTGTTAGATGAAAGGTCATTTATTGAATGACAACATTTATCGATTGGTTCATACTATCTTTAGATGTATGTTTCGTTTGGGTTGAGATTTTGATGTTTTATACTTTTTAGTATTTTATTATTGAATATGACCTTGTCATATACGCAAATTACACTATTTTTTTACTAACATTATCACATGCACACCAGTGTACATATAGATATCGCAATCTCATACTTATTATGCGTTTTCGTGTATCTTTCAACATTAACATTATTAAACAGATACAAGTGAAGCGTTTATAATATGTAATAGTGAGGGCAGAGTTAGAAGTTTTGTGGGATAAGAAACTATAACAACTTCAAAAATTTCAAGATTAAAGATTGGCTATAGTGACTTTCTTGGATTGAGCTTGTGAAGGCCTCTAAATACCTATGTACGTCGGTGCACTTGACGGCTGTCGCAGTTCCGGGGTTGCGCGCGGCGGAAAGCCCACCCCGGACGCAAGTAGCTGCAGCGTGGAGGAGCAGGTCACAAATCGACCCTTCTGTAGCTTAGTTGCTAGCGACCCCGCTTCGAAGCTAGGGGTTGGATGATTACATGTGCATACGAATCCTCTGTCCGTGAGTGTCTGGAGGCGACAGAGGAGAGCCCTACCTACCCTACCTATCTCGAAAAATACCGTGATTAAATGAGCAAATTGAGACAAAGCGATCGCCAATCCGCCTGAATGATCGCTGGGGTGAGAAGCCTGTAAAATCAATCCTGAAATGGACTTTCATAGGCTGTTTTTTATGTATATATTTTCAAACTAACCGCGTTCGTAGCACCATAACACAATGAATAGTATCACTGAACCGGTAGAGCCCGTTCTGTGGTATCAGTATCACTGCAGGATTAGTTCATTTTGTTTGGGCTTAGCTCCAACACCGGTTAAGATAATATACCCAAAGATGTGAATTGATGTGAATAACAGGATATATCAGAGCACTTTGTTACGTAACTGATATCTAGTTCCCAACCATGACATAATTAATATTCTAAATGATATATAAACATTTAAAACGTTAAGATAATTGCACGTTCCTCGCCAGGTATCCGAGCTGCTGCGCCACTGCACGGACCCCCACGTCCTCGGCGTCACCAGGTCCAATTCGTTTCTCCTGGATCTGGTCACGAACGATGCGATGCGATATTGTTCGAGCTGAAACTAATCAAAACTATGTCCTTTCCGAACTAAGAAATTTACTAATAATTTGTTGTATTGTAATATATTTTATAATAAATGGAAACTGACATGTTAAATGTTTTATTTCTTTAACAATCTACGCAAAACAACGATAAGCTCTGTCGTCACCTGTCACATGTTGTCCCAAAATCTTCGGTGAAAGGTGGGTCGGAAGGATTTACTGTCTAGATTCTGTCTACCCTGTATTGAGGAATAGAATATGTTTCTAAAATAAAGTAGCCTACGATCCCACGTTAATATTAAAAAATTGAAGCTTGCCAGTGTGAAGTCCTGTTGAATCGGTCTAGCCGTCTCAGAGATTAGCCGGAACAAACGGACAGACACCTGAAACGTCTGGACCGATTTGACGGAAATCACCGGCGGTAGCGCCGATGTTGTAAGGTGTAACCATACAAGTATTATTTTAGAAAACAATAATTAGGGTTTCGCGTTAACTACAAAACCGCGAGAAGAGCCGCAGGGGCAGCATTTAGTCAGCGCCGTTACACAACCAAGCTTACTTAATAGATGCTGCACCGACAAAAGCTTATGTTACTTTCGACTTATACATTACACTTATATAACGTACACACATAACAGCTTGCAGTAGTCCACTGCTGGACATAGGCCTCTCGCGTGCCGTAAGCGCCACGTTTGGCAGGCAGATTGGCGATCGCACCACCAGACACCCGCAACCTAACCTAACATAACCTAACCTAACATTTGTACTTATAGACGGGTATGCCCTGGGGCATATAGACTAAAGGGAAAATGTTAAAGAGTAAATCTACTTTTTTTCTACATGTCTCGGACTGGGTATTTTGTGGGCCCATTCTGTTGTTTTTATTCCATAACACAAGTGAGTTTACATTTACGCATGAGACATCGGTGTGATTTTCAACCTATCACGTATGTTTACGTATGTATTGTTGGGTTAATTAATGTTAAGAGAGCCTTGAGATATAATTACAAATTATACTTAATTATTCAATCCAAATGTAACTAAGGCCATTTATGTCATGTGTCCAATGGTATTTCAACATAAGCCTAAAAAGAGATATTGTTTTGTCTAATTTTCAGTGTTCATAGCTATTGCGTTAATTAATGTTTACATAGTTTTAATGGATAATTATAAATCCATTGTTTTTAATATTTAATTTTAATATACTGAGGCTATTTATAAAACAGTATTTGTAATAAGATTTCTTATATAATAATAATAATATCTTAACATTGGTTTTAAAAGGGACGTTGTTTTGAGTATGTTCAGCAAATTCAAGTTAAACGGTCAATTATAGTTTACCAAGTTTTAATAGATAATTGTATAAATTAATAGTGAAACATTTAATTTAAATTAATATTCGGCCTTATTTATAAAAATGGTACTTTTATTGGTTTCTAATGTAAAAATAATATTTTAACATTGGCTTGCAAGGGATGTTGTATTGACAAACTAGTTGCTATTCGATGCTGCAACCATAAAGTTTGATAAAGACAACATACAATTAAGAAACCACATTTGTTTTCTTTACATTTTAATTAATGTTGTTAGTATGGATCAATAAACATTTATTGAAGTCTAAGTTTGATTTGATTTGTCTGACCCTTGACAACAGTATTTGTGTATTTATTCATTGAATGAGAATTTAAATTGCCTATCGATTACAGAGTCTATTCCCCAGCGGAGATAAAACAGGCGAAAGAAATTTTTGTAATGTTGAAACACAATATTAACTCTTTTCCTAGACATTAGTCGGGCACGATCACCTCAGTTCTAGGTGTCATATTAACGTATTTATTTTATTTATTTGCTTGTATATGTACATACATTGGAGAAAAGAATATAAAATTCTATTTGAAGTTCTTAGAAATATTTACACACCTTGAAAGAGTATATAGCAATTTGATATTTGTTGATATATATACATATTTCTATAAAGTATATTATATTAAGTATATTATAAATTAACTAATGAATTCTTTAAATTAATTAATGAATTCTTTACTTATTTAATTTTGTATTATTATTAATTAATATATCTTTCTTAGTCAATGATTATACAACTGTCTGTATTAGAATGTCTCCGCAAGATGCTGCGACGACCTGCAGAACATTGCGGGAAGTCGATCAGATTACCAAATGACACAGGACCTTTCTATGTGGCGATCCTTAGGAGAGGCGTATGTTCAGCAGTAGACTTCTGTTAGACTGTTATGATGACGATGATCATGATAAGAAGTACATGTCACATGAGATATTGCAATTACACTTTGTTAAATGAAAGGTCATTTATTGAATGACAACATTTATCGATTGGTCTACCATCTTTAGATGTATGTTTCTGTTTAAATATATTGAGATTTTGATGTTTTATACTCTTTAGTATTTTATTATTGAATATGACCTGTCGTATACGCAAATTACACTCATTTTTACTAACATTATCACATGCACACCAGTGTACATATAGATATCGCAATCTCATACTTATTATGCGTTTTCGTGTATCTTTCAACAATAACATTATTAAAACAGAGATAAGTAGCTACTTGTAAGATGTACAGTGAGGGCAGAGTTAGAAGTTTCTAGGATTTAAACTTATAACAACTTCAAGTAGTTTCAAGATTAAAGATTGGCTATCGTGACTTTCTTGGATTGGCTTGTGAAGGCACCTCTAAATACTCTATGTACGTCGGTGCACTTGGACGGCTGTCGCAGTTCCGGGGGCTGGTGCGCGGCGGGAGGGCAGCGCCCACTCCCGCGGACAGGCACAGCTGCAGCGTGGAGGAGCAGGTCACAAACTGACCCCGTAGCTTAGTTGCTAGCGACCCCGCCTTCGAAGCTAGGGGTTGATGATTTACATGTGCATACAGATCCTCTCTGTCCGTGAGTGTCTCGAGAGGCGACAGAGGGAGAGCCCTACCTACCCTACCTATCTCGAAAATACCAGATTAAAATGAGCAAACTGGTGACAAAGCGATCGCCAATCCGCCTGAATGATCGCGAGAAGCCTGTAGAATCAATCCTGAAATGGACTTTCATAGGCTGTTTTTATGTATATACTCAAACTAACCGCGTTCGTAGCACTATAACACAATGAATAGTATCACTGAAATCGGTAGAGCCCGTTCTGTGATATCAGTATCACTTGCAGGATTAGCTCATTTTGTTTGGGCTAGCTCCTAACACCAGTTAAGATAATATACTCGCAAAGATGTGAATGGATGTGAATAACAGGATATATCAGAGCACTTTGTTACGTAACTGATATCTAGTTCCTAACCATGACATAATTAATATTCTAAATTATATATAAACATTAAAAACGTTAAGATAATTGCACGTTCCTCGCCAGGTATCCGAGCTGCTGCGCCGCTGCACGGACCCTCACGTCCTCGGCGTCACCAGGTCCAATTGGGAGCCCTGGATCTAGTCACGAACGATGCGATGCGATATTGAAATTGAGCTGAAACTCTAATTAAAACTATGTCCTTTCCGAACTAAGAAATTTACTAATAATTTGTTGTATTGTGTTATGTTTTTATAATAAATGGAAACTGACATGTTTTAACTGTTTTATTTCTTTAACAATCTACGCAAAAACAACGATAAGCTCGTCGCTACCTGTCACGTTGTCCCAAAATCTTCGGTGAAAGGTGGGTCGGAAGGATTTAATCGCCTAGACTTCTGTCTACCTCTGTATTGGAGGAATATATGTGAATATGTTTCTAAAATAAAAAGTAGCCTACGATCACGTTACGCCACAGAAAAATCAGCTTTCTGCCAGTGTAAGTCCCGTTGAAATCGGTCTAGCCGTCTCAGAGATTAGCCGGAACAAACGGACAGACACCTGAAACTTCTGGACCGATTTTGACGGGACTTTCACTGGCGGTAGCTGATGTTGTAAGGTGTAACTATGGCTAGCATTATTTTAGAAACAATAATTAGGGTTTCGCGTTAACTACAAAACCGCGAGAAGAGCCGCAGGGGCAGCGTTTAGTCGAAGGCTGTTACACAACTAAGCTTACTTACTTAGATGCTGCACCGACAAAAGCTTATGTTACTTTCGACTTATACATTACACTTATGTAACGTACACATAACAGCTGGCAGTAGTCCACTGCTGGACATAGGCCTCTCGCGTGCCGTAATCGCCACGCTTGGCGGGCAGATTGGCGATCGCACTACCAGACACCTCGCAACCTAACCTAACATAACCTAACCTAACATTTGTACTTAGGACGGGTATTATTCCTTGGGGCATCTATGATGATATTATTCCTTGGGGCATATAGACTAAAGGAAATTGTTAAAGAGTAAATCTACTTTTCTACATGTCTCGGGACTGGGTATTTGTGGCCCATTCGTTGTTTCTTATTCCATAACACAAGTTAGTTTGCTACTTACGCATGAGACATCAGTGCAATGTATGTGATTTTCAACCTATCAATGTATGTTTCTACGTATGTATTGTTGGGTTAATTAATGTTAAGAGAGCCTTGAGACATAATTACAAATTCATACTTAATTATTCAAACCAAATGTAACTAAGGCCATTTATGGCCATGTGTCCAATGGTATTTTAACATAAGCCTAAAAGAGATATTGTTTTGTCTAATTTTTCAGTGTTCATAGCTATTGCGTTAATTAATGTTTACATAGTTTTAATGGATAAATCCATTGTTTTAATATTTAATTTTAATATACTGAGGCTATTTATAAAAACAGTATTTTTAATAAGATTTCTTAAATAATAAATAATACTATCTTAACATTGGTTTTAAAAGGGACGTTGTTTTGAAAGATGTTCAGTGTTCAAGTTAAACGGTCAATTATAGTTTACTAAGTTTTAATAGATAATTGTATAAATTAATAGTGAAACATTTAATTTAAATTAATATTCAGCCTATTTATAAAATGGTACTTTTAATAATATTTCTAATGTAAAAATATTATTTTAACATTGGCTTAAAAGGGACAAACTAGCCGGGGGTTATTCGATGCTGCAACCATGTTTGATGAAATGGTTTTCTACATTGTCCCGTCCGAGAATCAACTTTTTGTTACTTTTGGTTACGGGAAGCAGCATCTAAGGTGCGCAGTGTCTGGTACTGCGATCTGAAGCCGAGTGTGGCGATTATGGCAAAACTTACGGAAGAGGACTATATTTAGCAGAGGACTGGGATGTTCTTTCGTATTTCATATTTCAAAATATATTTTTGGTAAAGTAAATTTTTGTGACCATCATTTGTGATAATTTTAGTGAAAATAAATCGTTTGATGGTTTGAATCCTGTAACCTCGTGATGTTATTTTTAATATCACAATATTTTCTTTGAACAAGTATTACAGCTTGGTCATAACATACTAATAGATATAGTTCATTAATTAACTTAAAATCTATTTACATATTTATTTTTACTTATAATATAAACATTGCCCCGTTTGAGAATGGAACTTGGGACCTCAGAGCTGGCGACATCACGATTACTGATTGTACGCCACTCGTCCACGAAGGATTGTCACTTATTAATTTTGAATTAAGAAAGAAAATAGACATGTTTTGGTATTTCAGCGATTCTCTCCTTATTTTGTATGTGTGTGAGTGTACGCCGACGATATAAAATGGCTTCTACCTTTCACATGAAACAAAAATGTGAAATGTCACGAAATCCTTTCAAGGTTATTAAATGTTAGAATTTACGAGCACAAAATTATCACTGAACTGGGTTCGCAAGTTTATACGACAGTTATGAAATTTATATTTAACTAGTAGCAGATGTATGCTTAAGTTATTATTGCCGAGTGGCTTGGTGACTGGAATTAGAGTGAAGAGATATGAGTTCGATTCCCAGGGGTAGTGAGTTTTGCAAACTTATTTACGATATATATCTTTGGCTTGGACGTAAAGACCGGTGATATACGAGTCGGAAGGATTATATTGCCTGAACTATTAGGAAATGCGTGAAGATAATTGAAATGTATAAAGTTTAATTTATATTATGTGTATAGAATGTATATTTATGTATTATAAGGGGCCACTGAAAATCAGGGCTGGCATGAACCTGTCAGTGCAGGTTTCATCCCAACTATATACCTCAGTGGCTTTCCTATTTGGCACATTGCACTTCTGCAAAATGGCGATCGTATTTAATTTACAGTACATATTTCAGTTTTTTTTTTCACTTTTATATTTAATTTTAAGTTCTAAAATAAATGTTTCTTTCTTTCTTTTATGTTATACGTATGAGAAGACATATGTATGTACAGTATTTACACTAACGGCGGAAATTTCAATTTCAATACCAAGGATGAGCGGAAAGAACTTAATTGCCTGAACCTCTTTCCACCCCAGCATTGAAAATGAAGCGCTCTTGAGCTTAACTCTAGCTAACGGTAGCCGAGTGAGACAAAGTTGAAGGCCTCGTTATCTTTACTTGAACTTACTTAAAGTCGCTGGTATTACAAGCATCAACGAATTGTGGGATATTTTACTATCTTTGTTGCGGTACTTGTAAATGATTGATTGAAATTCAAAAGCTTTGTGGAGTGCGAAAAATATTACATCATTTGAAAAGAAGAAGTCCTTTGTTAACGTTTTTTAATAAATTAAATTAGTAAATATGTTCACGCTTAGATCCTTAAGGGTAGCTACAGAGAATAGATCGTGTGTAGAAGTGTGACAATTGTTGCATACCTCTTTCAAATTAATTATTTATCTTAACGGAGTCTCAAGAAATTTCTGATGCTAAATATTTTCACTTGTAAAACTACAGAGAATCTAATTTCTTGTATTTTCATGAATACTACACACATTTGCTTGTCAAATCTGATATAATGGTAGGGCCCATCTAGTATGTGATCACAGACTGCAGACTTCCTTGAGCGTCTATGTTTAACATCACTATGTGTTCTTTAACGCGAGTTTTTATAAAAAAAAAATTAACACAAAGCTGATGTTAAACATAGACGTCGACATCAAAACGTCAGGAAATAAAAATTGTTTGTAAAACTAATTAAAGACGCGATAAAATCCGAAAATCATTTAATTTTAAATACAGAGAATCTTTCACTGCTGTCCATATAAAAGTTCAAATAGCTCAACGTGACATGGAAAGAAGTAAGCTCAGTATTTCCCAGCGTGATAGAATCCGCTTCACCAACCTTATTTTAGACTCGTACCAATGTGTTTTCAAAACTTATGTACGATTTTCATCGTCAACCTGGACTTAAAGACAGCGCCAGGCTCACCACCGTCACGATATCCCAAAACTAATACAGTGGACAGTGGGTCGAAGTGACTTAATAGTCTTTATTTGTATCTATCCCAGTATTGGGAATAGCATGAAGATATTTCTCTTAAAGAATTTTCTTATTTATCTCTTACACAACAAGATAATCGTGCGTCACCTGAATTGATTACCAACGTTGTAAGATCTCTGCAGAACCTTAAAAGACCGGACCAGAGTCATCTCAGAGGTGGAACGTCGTGAGTCTTATCGCTTGAGGATGCCTTGTTTAGAGACGAAACACGTGTCGCGGTATCATGGGTGATGGTGTATGCTACCTGGAGTCTAGTGTAGTGCCTGTGTATGCGGTGGGGAATGTTATACAATTAATGCAGGCATATGTGGGAGAGAGCGTGGTGATTTACTACTCTACGGAACAAGTAACATATGCCATTTGTTTCTGAACCTTGAATTGTACAATATTATTCTCAAAGTTACGATGACGGAGTGGTTTGGTGATAGCGATTCGAGTCAAGAGACCCGAGTCTGATATCCCAGCACGTAGCAATAGCTTTCAAAACTTTTATCACAGCGTAAACGATTTATATCGAAGACATTAACGTAAAAATTGCGGCAGGTTCATCATCTGTTACGATATCCGAAATAATGTATTCGATGAGCACTTCATTGTCTAGACCTCTGTTTACCCAAGTATGAGAAGTTAGGTTACAACTAATTACAAGCATTGATGAGATGAAATTAGTGAATTTTTGTTATTTCTAATAAAGGTCACGTATAGTACAGGTACATCACAGTATAACAGTAACGTAATCAAAAGTTTAAACATGAATTTTTTGCGTTGTTATAAAAACTTGGCCTGTTTCAAGTTTATTCAAGCCATCAGAGTCAGCTCCTTCCATTTGACAGTATCCAACGACGAGCGGTTCAGATCGTCGACGAACAAGATCTGTCTGATCGGCTAGATCCTAGCTTTGCGAAGAGATGTTGCTTCTCTTTGCATTTTTACAAGATGTACTACGGGGCGTGCTCCGAGGAATTGTTCGGATTAATCCCATCCGCTGAATTTCACCATCGTACCTTACGGCATAGTCAAAAATTCCATCACCACCATCTTGATGCTTGGCATTCCACCACAATGCGTTTTTCGCGGAATTTTCTGCGACTCACTTGCACTTTATGGAATGTTCTATCGTCTATAGTAGGTTTTTCGGGACCAATACAACTTAGAGACCTTCAAGAAAAGAGCCTATATCTTCCTCAAAGGCAGGCAACTCATCTGCTATGACTGTGGTATTGCAGGTGAGCATGGGCAGCAGTAATCACTTACCATCACGTAAGCCACCTGCTCGTTTGCCTCCCTTTTCCATAAAAAAACGCTTACACCGCGACATTGGGTGCACAGGTAACGTTAATTTATTTGACGTAACCCTTCTCCGACGTACTCACGTGGTTTTACATTAGACAATGACTTTGGCAAATGTTCATAACTCTCAACTATCTTTTTAAACTTCAGCATTTATTTTCCTCAAAAACACAATTGACTAAAAATATTTATAAATAGTAGTAAAATGATTTTGGGATGACCTGCACAGTATTGCGGGCAGTCAATGGCAGTGGTAGGATCTTTATTTGTGGCAATATTTTAGGGTAGCGAGAACAGGAGGGAAAGAAGTATTAAATGACAAAAAAGAAAGAACAGTATATTGTTTTATTATTAAAGAGTGTAGTTTAAAACAGTGCTACTGCCATATGTTATTATGTTTATAAATAAATATCTTCACGCAATTCCCAATACAAAAGGGTAGACAGAGGTCGAGTCAAGACAATTAAGTCCCTTTGACCCACCTTTCACCGAAGATATTTTCGGGACAATGTGACAGGTGGTGAGCCTGGCGCTGTCTTTAAGTCCAGGCTGACGATGAAAATCGTACATAAGTTTTGAAAACACATTGGTACGAGCTTGCCACCCGGGGATCGAACTCGGGTCTCTTGACTCGAAAATCCGACCACCCACCACTCGCCTATCGTGACTTTTTGTTATTATGTTCATTACAGATTTTGTTGTGTCATCTATTGTCTAATATGTATTGTAAATTGGTTTTTATAAATATAATATGGTGGGTTTGAAATGTTCCCTTTTAGTTTTCTTTTCCGTTTACGTTTTTGAATACTTGAAATATCTAGATAACATCACAGATGTAGTTATAGATAGATAGATAGAATACTCTTTATTGCACACCAACACAGAAAATATACAATATTAAATTTCGTAAGACTGTGGTGACACAAATAGCGGTCTTATCGCTAAAAGCGATTTCTTCAGACAACCTTTAGTAAAGGCTATAGTAAAGGCTTGGACATAAAGACGGCGACAGGCTCACCACCTGTCACCTTGTCCCGAAAATATCTTCGGTGGAAGGTGGGTCGAAGGGACTCAATTGTCTAGACTCGACCTCTGTCTACCCCTGTATTGGGAATTGCGTGAAGATATTTATATATTTATAGTGACGTGAAAACTTTTTTGTCATCATCATCATACAATCACGCCTCTTTCCCTAGGTGTAGGCAAATACCACTTCTTTCTAGTTGCTACGATCGTTAAATACCTGTTTCGCTTCGTCCACTTTCGTTATTCCCGTCATAGAGGAAGAGAATAACATTTTGTGAATACCTTAATGTACTGACTTTTCTTCATAAACAATCCCTGATGGGATAGCCAGGGAACATATAACCAAATGTCGCGATCCTTACAAAACTCTTTCGTTTCTTTCATATTAATAATTTTGTGATGACAAAAAAACTAATATATATATTTATAAAACAATAACACTTTTATATTAAATTTGCTGCCAAAACTGGAGAACGTTTGCTAGCCGTGTGTATGTGTCAAGGTTGCCAGACACCCCGGCGTCTTGTACTCCCGGCAACCCTCCAAGAAGCTGTGATACATTGTCAAGTTGCACTTGACACAGACGCAACCTGTGAGTATTATGCTCATTCACGGTCACATAGTGTTACAAAAGATCCTGTAAGTTTTCATAGATATTTAATAAACGCATGTGTTATGTTATCTTGGTTTCATATTACTTTTTTGCGTAATATTTTGTATAATTTTTTCATATGTTTGTTTTTGGTGGAAGGAGGGTCTAAAGGATTTAATTGTGCAGATTTCTGTGTACCCCAGTATTGGGAATGGCGTGAAGTTATTTTTTTTTTGTTTTAGTTTTATAATACTTTTGACAATGCAATACTGTACTAAATAAAATTACTGTACTGTAATAAAATTATTGTACTAGAGTTTAAACCATTTTTTTTTTAATTATAACTCAAGCAGTTAGCAGTTTTCGCAGGTGGAAAGACTTCCGCTTGCTTCCGGGTTCACGCTACGTCCATACAATTTTTTTCGGAATGGATATATATTTCTTAAAACAACGGATTTAAATGGAATTTGTCAAAATAATAATTACAGTAGACTTAAAATCACTTTAAATGGTGATAGTGCTGGCCGGAGGATCGAACTCAGATATCGTTGGCTTGGTCACTGATGGCCGTTATGCTGTGTATAGTATTTTAGCCTGGTATATTTCGAGACGTTCGTCCCGCCAGTTATCGATTGAAATGTGATTTTGAAGTAATCCTTGACAGAGGGCTATATTCAGCAGCAACTCTTTATAGGCTGTAAAGAAGAAGAAGAAGGATGACATTTTGAAGCTTTTCTCTTAGTCGCCTCTTACGACACCCACGGAGGAAAAGGTACATAGTCACGCCTCACGACAAGATATGTCATGCGTGAAGATAAATAATAAAATAAAAGTTATTGTTCATGTTTCTAAGTCTATAAAGTGTAAGTATTCTTGTTATCCTTTAAAGGATCTGTATCTTCCGGGAAAGGAAACAATAGCTGTAATGTTTTGTTGTTTGTCGGACACGCAGCCGGACGTGATGTTTTATTGCCGCTACGTACTCCCATTTGTAGACATCAAAGTTCAGTTCGAACAGAGGCAAAGTTTTTAAATAATAATACTTTCTGATATCTTTATATGGAATTTAATCCAGTAAAACAAATTCTTTGTAAAATTAAAAAAAAAGTGAATTAAATTATTCGAAATCCCAGTCCAGACTAGTTCGATCCCCAGTAAGAAGTCTCGCAGTTTTTCCAAAAATGTTTGGTACTACAGGCTCATGGCCAGTCACCTTTAAACAAAAATAATAACCGACTTGAAACTAAGCTGAAGTATTTGTGTAAAGGACTGTTGTCGCATTGGCTTCCCTTGTTTTGGGAAATGCGTGATTATGCGTAAGCATCCGGGTTCGATTCGGTCGGCTCAATGTAGAAAATCTTTTCACATTTTCACGGGTCTTAGTGTTTGTCGTACCTTCGTTGTTTCCGATTTCATAACACAAGTGCTTAAGGTACTTACCTCGGGATCAGTGCAATGTATGATGTACCAGTGATGTTATCCATATTTATTTATTTACTTTAATAAAATGTGATAAATGTCTTATAATAAGTGTCAATTAAATAAAACGTTAAAATCGTAAGCTCGTAACTCGTCACTCAAAAATTGCGGTTAATTTCCCTCCATATGTTTGTTTCACATCCATATGGTTGTTACACATTATTACACAGCAATTTTATAAGCAATTTTAGAGCATATAATTTCTGCTTAACTTTATGTTATTAAATTAAGGAGCAAAAATGATTTTAAAATTTCAACTGACACGAGCGGGATTCGAACCCGCGACCACTGCGGTATAAATCACATGCTTTAAAATCAATGAAAAATTGCGTATCAGTAAAAAAACTCTAGTAAACAGTGAAGTTAGTAAATAATAATAAATGAATAAATATATTCATGCGCCCTTCCTCATCCCATAGCTGACAGGGTAGCCAGAGTAAATAAAATAAATAAATCCACACATAGATAGTGACAACATATGTTCCTCTGATTCCAAAGTAAGCAGCTTAAGCACTTGTGTTAAGGAATCGGAAACAACAAGGCAAAACGGCCAGTTCTCAGAAAATTAAATCGTACCAACGGCTTAAATCGTACTTTACTTTTGAAAAAATATCATTGGTGACCTACCTCCTGCGAATCCAACTTTTTTTATTTTGTAATGTCACCGGAACTTAGGAACACAGGTACAGGTAGTGAGACTGTAGCCATCTGGGCGGAATTTCATAACAACGCCTTAATACAAACTTCGGCTTTTACAATATTACATGGTTAATGTACAATAACAAAAAAATATCTACACGCTATTTTCAATATTGGGGCAGATAGACGTCCAGACAATTAAGTCCATGTACCATGACCATGATCAGTATGAACTGAGATCGACTCGGGTCTCTTGACTCGAAAAATCGATCACGCAACCTCTCAGCTATAGTGACTATTATTTTGCTAAATATAGGCCTCCCCAAAAGATTGCCACCATTTTCACCAGAACTTTCTTGTTCTTCATCCTCCTTCTCGATATTTGTTATCCCTATCTATTTATTCTATATTTAATATTTATTTATTTTCTATCTTTCTTCTTTGTTATTAAATTAAAGAGAAAAGTTAAAATTTCATCTGACACGGGCGGAATTCGAACCCGCTATCTTCACCATTTCGTGGCGACGCTCTTACCTTAGAGCCACCGTGTCTTACACGCATCAGTTGAAATTTAAACTCGGTATTCTCTTATATTATTTATGCCTTGTTTATTGGCATAGGCGCCATCTGTTATCCCTTTTGCAGTGACAATTTGATAATCCTGACTTTTCAGTTAGGAATTATCAATACGATATCGCCTACTTTAATTTTTATTATGCAATTTTATTGATTTTTAAAGCATATTTATGCTGAACTTTGTTATTAAATTAAAGAGAACAAAGTTAAACTTTAACTTTTTAACTATGCCAATAAACAAAGCATAAGTAATATAAGAGAATACAGAGTTAAAATTTCATCTGACACGGGCGGAATTCGAACCCGCGACCACTGCGGTATAAATCACATGCTTTAAAATCAATGAAAAATTGCGTATCAGTAAAAAACTCAAGTAAACAGTGAAGTTAGTAAATAATAATAAAATAAAAGTTATTGTTCATGTTTCTAACTAAGTCTATAAAGTGTAAGTATTCTTGTTATCCTTTAAAGGATCTGTGTCTTCCGGGAAAGGAAACAATAGCTGTAATGTTTTGTTGTTTGTCGGACACGCAGCCGGACGTGATGTTTTATTGCCGCTACGTACTCCCATTTGTAGACATCAAAGTTCAGTTCGAACAGAGGCAAAGTTTTTAAATAATAATATTTTCTGATATCTTTATATGGAATTTAATCCAGTAAAACAAATTCTTTGTAAAATTAAAAAAAAAGTGAATTAAATTATTCGAAATCCCAGTCCAGACTAGTTCGATCCCCAGTAAGAAGTCTCGCAGTTTTTCCAAAAATGTTTGGTACTACAGGCTCATGGCCAGTCACCTTTAAACAAAAATAATAACCGACTTGAAACTAAGCTGAAGTATTTGTGTAAAGGACTAAGTTGTCGCATTGGCTTCCTTGTTTTGGGAAATGCGTGATTATGCGTAAGCATCCGGGTTCGATTCGGTCGGCTCAATGTAGAAAATCTTTTCACATTTTCACGGGTCTTAGTGTTTGTCGTACCTTCGTTGTTTCCGATTTCATAACACAAGTGCTTAAGGTACTTACCTCGGGATCAGTGCAATGTATGATGTACCAGTGATGTTATCCATATTTATTTATTTACTTTAATAAAATGTGATAAATGTCTTATAATAAGTGTCAGTTAAATAAAATAAATAAATCCACACATAGATAGTGACAACATATGTTCCTCTGATTCCAAAGTAAGCAGCTTAAGCACTTGTGTTAAGGAATCGGAAACAACAAGGCAAAACGGCCAGTTCTCAGAAAATTAAATCGTACCAACGGCTTAAATCGTACTTTACTTTTGAAAAAAAATATTGGTGACCTACCTCCTGCGAATCCAATCCTTTTTTTTATTTTTGTAATGTCACCGGAACTTAGGAACACAGGTACAGGTAGTGAGACTGTAGCCATCTGGGCGGAATTTCATAACAACGCCTTAATACAAACTTCGGCTTTTACAATATTACATGGTTAATGTACAATAACAAAAAAATATCTACACGCTATTTTCAATATTGGGGCAGATAGACGTCCAGACAATTAAGTCCATGTACCATGACCATGATCAGTATGAACTGGAGATCGACTCGGGTCTCTTGACTCGAAAATCGATCACGCAACCTCTCAGCTACAGTGACTATTATTTTGCTAAATATAGGCCTCCCCAAAAGATTGCCACCATTTTCACCAGAACTTTTCCTGTTCTTCATCCTCCTTCTCGATATTTGTTATCCCTATCTATTTATTCTATATTTAATATTTATTTATTTACTTTAATAAAATGTGATAAATGTCTTATAATAAGTGTCAGTTAAATAAAATAAAACGTTAAAATCGTAAGCTCGTAACTCGTCACCAAAAATTGCGGTTAATTTCCTCCATATGTTTGTTTCACATCCATATGGTTGTAACACATTATTACACAGCAATTTTATAAGCAATTTTAGAGCATATAATTTCTGCTTAACTTTATGTTATTAAATTAAGGAGCAAAATGATTTTAAAATTTCAACTGACACGAGCGGGATTCGAACCATGACCACTGCGGTATAAATCACATGCTTTAAAATCAATGAAAAATTGCGTATCAGTAAAAAAACTCAAGTAAACAGTGAAGTTAGTAAATAATAATAAATGAATAAATATATTCATGCGCCCTTCCCTCATCCCATAGCTGACTGGGTAGCCAGAGTAAATAAAATAAATAAATCCACACATAGATAGTGACAACATATGTTCCTCTGATTCCAAAGTAAGCAGCTTAAGCACTTGTGTTAAGGAATCGGAAACAACAAGGCAAAACGGCCAGTTCTCAGAAAATTAAATCGTACCAACGGCTTAAATCGTACTTTACTTTTGAAAAAAAATATTGGTGACCTACCTCCTGCGAATCCAATCCTTTTTTTTATTTTTGTAATGTCACCGGAACTTAGGAACACAGGTACAGGTAGTGAGACTGTAGCCATCTGGGCGGAATTTCATAACAACGCCTTAATACAAACTTCGGCTTTTACAATATTACATGGTTAATGTACAATAACAAAAAAATATCTACACGCTATTTTCAATATTGGGGCAGATAGACGTCCAGACAATTAAGTCCATGTACCATGACCATGATCAGTATGAACTGGAGATCGACTCGGGTCTCTTGACTCGAAAATCGATTACGCAACCTCTCAGCTATAGTGACTATTATTTTGCTAAATATAGGCCTCCCCAAAAGATTGCCACCATTTTCACCAGAACTTTTCCTGTTCTTCATCCTCCTTCTCGATATTTGTTATCCCTATCTATTTATTCTATATTTAATATTTATTTATTTTCTATCTTTCTTCTTTGTTATTAAATTAAAGAGAAAAAAGTTAAAATTTCATCTGACACGGGCGGAATTCGAACCCGCGATCTTCACCATTTCTTGGCGACGCTCTTACCTTAGAGCCACCGTGTCTTACACGCATCAGTTGAAATTTAAACTCGGTATTCTCTTATATTATTTATGCCTTGTTTATTGGCATAGGCGCCATCTGTTATCCCTTTTGCAAGTGACAATTTGATAATCCTGACTTTTCAGTTAGGAATTATCAATACGATATCGCCTACTTTAATTTTTATTATGCAATTTTATTGATTTTTAAAGCATATTTATGCTGAACTTTTATGTTATTAAATTAAAGAGAACAAAGTTAAAACTTTAACTTTTTTAACTATGCCAATAAACAAGGCATAAGTAATATAAGAGAATACAGAGTTAAAATTTCAACTGATGCGTGTAAGACACGGTGGCTGGGAGGTAAGAGCGTCGCCACGGATCGGCGAAGGTCGCGGGTTCGAATCCCGTCCGTGTAAGTTGAAATGTTAACTTTTTTCTCTTTAATATCATAAAAATTCAGTATAAATATGCTTTCAAAATCATTAAAATTGCATATTTTCTTCTTTGTTCAATCCCTAGTTCTTCTGGTATTACAATTGATAGGAAACCTTGCTAGGAAGTGATTGCCATGATATCCACGCCAGACACCTTACATCTTAGACCCTATGGGCCATCACCGGTGTACTGAATTCTAGTATACTAATTTTCGGGGTGGATATGCCACCACCTGTCAGCAGTTGTAGCTATTTACAAAGCTTTTTCCTTTGTTACCTCCTACGACACCCATGGGGAAAACGATATGACATAATGTCTGAACTCTAAACTCAAATTAAGAAGCCAAAACACTTGTGTCATGGAATCAGAAACAACGAAGGCACCACATACACCCAGACCTGAGACACTATAGAAAAGTGGTTTTCTACTTTGATCTGTCCGGGTATTGAACTCAAGAACTCAGAGCTAGGGACAGCTTCAAAATTGGTGTGCCACTTCTAGAAGCCGTTACGCTATCAATAAAGAAATAAATTTTCACTATCGAAGGCATTTACTGGCCAAAGTGCAGGCTTCATATACTGTCTTAATGAATCAGTGTCAATAACTTACCATCATATGTATAACTTTTTTCCTACCTACCTTTCAATTAAAAAGAAAGAAGAAAAAATCTCAGTTTCCAGAGAATCGTAAAAAGTAATAACAACACGGTATTTACGACGAAAATCCCAACGTTAAATATGTTTTTACATTTTGGCGTAAACAAAAAACTTTTCATGTCGAAGTTTGAGGAAAATCATAAAGCATTTTGGAAACATTCAACGTTTCTATTTAAGATTAGGGGCAAGTATTGAGTATGTTACGTATTTGAGTATGTTATTAGGTAACGGCGCGTAATACAAAGAGATACGTATAAAAAAGAGTTAGAAATTGTTCAGAAATATTCATTCAGTTCATTTTCAAATAATATTCTGATAATAATATAATCCGTGTGGTAACGGCGTAAGAATATTGCCACTCCTTTCTTCCCGTGGATATTGTAACAGGCGACTAAGGGATACAGCCTTGAATATCGTTATAGCAACCGATGGATTGCGGGACAACCATCTCTAAAAATATCAGACCAAAATTATCAGACCGAGTATGGGCAGTAGCGTCCGAGTAGCGAGTGGTCTGGTACTACGATCGCCAATCCGCTTGCCAAGTCTGGCGATTATAGGAAATCCTCCCTGTGGGAGAAGCCAATGTCCTGCGGTGGTCTTTAACAGCCCGATATGTATGTATGTATATAATAATATAATCGGAAAGTTTAATAGCTCGAATACAATATAATGAGTATTATAAAATATCTCCAAGCTATTCCCCAGATACAGACAGTAGTTACTATGTCTTGAAAACTAATGGTTGCGGGTTAAAATCACGCTTGGGGTAAATATTTGTGTGATAAATATATTATTTATGTTCACGCACAATCCCTGACGGGGTAGCCAGAGAGAACAGATCGCCAAGTGTCACGATCCCTACATACTTCTTTCGCTTCTTTCAGATTCATCATCTTCTTCATACATGCACGTCTAGGTATCCGAGTACTCTTGACCCTCCCCTCTTCGAGCAATTTGCTCACATGGTCTTCGAAAGTTAATCTCGGTCTACCTCGACACCTTTTAATATTAACTTTCGCGCTATATATTTTCTTCACCATTCGGTCTTCACTCATTCGCTCAACGTGCCCAAACCATCGAAGGACGCCCTTATCCATTTTTGAGACAAGGTCATCTTTCAAACCTGCCACATTGCGAATCTCTTCGTTTCGCTTTCGGTCGGCCATGGTAAGGCCGCACATTTTACGAAGAGATCGCATCTCCACTGCATTCAACCTTGCTTTTATGCTTCATCTGGCATACCCAGGTTTCGCTGCCATATAACAAAGTCGGTACCAACACTGCGTTATGTATTGCAAGGCGTGCACTTTTCACAACGCCTTGCCTTATGATTAACGCAGTCAGGGCACCATTGACTTTGTTCCCGGCAGCGACACGCCTGTCCACATCTAAATCACATCTTCCATCCCGGCTAAACGCACTCCCAAAGTATACAATTTCATTCACCTGTTCTAGATATTCCTGATTTACCCAAATTTCGCACTTCGTTCTTTCTTCGTCCCTTGACAACGTGACAGGTGGTAAGCCCGTCGCTGTCTCAATGTCCAAGCTAACGATAAATTCGAACAGAAATTTTTGAAAAAAAAAACCATTGGTACTGGAAATTCCGATCACCCAACCACACGGCTATTGTTACTGTTAAATAAAGAGATTTAAAATTTCAACATATGCGTGAAAGACACGGTAGTTCAGTGGTTGCCACGGTTCGGCAAAGGTCGCGGGTTCAAATGCCGCCCGTCTCAAAATGAAAATTTAAAAATTTTTTTTTCTCTTTAATTTAAGAACATTGTGCAGTATAGGTTTGAGTTTGTTTAGACCGCTTTCGAAGAATTGCCATAATCGGATTGTTACTGTGATTGGCAATCGTCAAGCGGATTGCCAATCACAGTACCAGACATCTCGCATCTTATAAGTTGCTGTTTGTCACCGTTCTACATAATGTTGATCTAGTAATTTTTAAGGTTGCTATCCGGAAAGGCAAGGCATGACCTTAGTCGCTACGACAGCGGGAAGTAGGAGTGGGGAGGGGTTAAATTTAATTTCCATGACACAAGATTTTAAGCCATATATAAATTAATCACGCTCGTTACCCCAAAGGCAGCTCTGAATAATTAATTAAAGCCCATATGAAACGAAACCGCTTGATCGAGCGTTTTCTTACGCTGACACAGTGCGACACTTTGTACGTGTCGCGTCGAGCGAAAAGTAATTAAAGAGAGTTAAAGTGATTCGATCCAACTTTCAGATATGGGCTTTTCTTGGAAATTGGTCGCGTTAAATGTCTTTTAGAGTGACCTCTTGGTGTTACTTCTTTTTCACACATCGTACTTCCTATTAACGTTTTTAATTTACTATGATTTGTTTGTCGAAGAAAAAAAGTATTGAGGTATCTGCCATCTAGCGGGTTTCATTCTAGTATCTATACATATAATATATATCAACATATACATAAAAGTGAAGTGTCTGTTTATAATATTGAAATAACCGTTCTTTACTACATGTATATGAATGTACATGGTACATACACCAAAATAACATTTTTTACAATATTTGTCTGTCTCTCTGTTTGTTCCGACTAATCTCTGAAATGGCTGGACCGATGTTAAAAGGATTTTCACTGACAGATAGCTGTTGTTATAAGGAGCAAGTGGGCAAAGCTGCGGGGGGCAGCTGGTCTGCAATAACGCTTTTATTTTTAGTCACCAAATGTTTTACTCTGATTACTCAATATGTATGTACGAATAGTTATGAATCTGGTATAAGCAAAAGAGGTATGTAAGAAACCAGTCATTTGGCCTCGGTAATCTGTGTATTTGGGATTATTTGTGAAGATACGCAGATGTTCATAAATGTACTCTTTTATTTGTCTGTGCAGGCGTAACATAAATACTATGATTATCAAGAATTTCATAAAATATCCACGATAAGTCACAAAAGTCACGATAGCCGACTGATTGGGTGGTGGGAATTTCGAGTCAAGAGACCCCGAGTTCGATTCCCAGGTGGCAGGCCCGTACCAATGGGTTTTTCAGAAACTTATGTACGAATGACGTCGTTGGCTTGGGCATAAAGTCGGCGATGGGCTAATGCCTGCAGTTACGCCTCTGATGGTGCAATAAGCACTGCATCATCAGCATAAAGCAGACAATTTACTTTTATGTCACCCAATTTCACACCCAAACAGCTATCTTTCAGCTTCTGTAAACAGCTGTCGAGATACAGTATGAACAGCCAGGAAGACATGACACAACCCTGTTTTACGCCCGTTTACGACGCTAAACATGGGTGACAGGTCATGCCCTACCCGCACACAGGCTTTACAGTCACAGTAAAGTGTGATAAATGATTATATAAATATTTATCGACGTATATCGTACCGTTCCTTTGCGCACTAAGACCGTGACAGGCCCACCCAGTTCAGGTGAAATGCGTAAAGGTGAAAAAATTCTAATACCAATAACTGAATGGTTATATTATTTTCCGCTGTACATTCAAAACATACCGATTGCTTTTATGAAAGCAAAATCAAATTGAAATAAAGTGATTTATCAGCTTGAAAAAATTTAAATATCAAAATGTCCACGTAGCGCAATCGGTCGGATGAAAATAAAGCGAAGCAGAATTGAAATTGAAATCGGTTGCACTGGCTGCACGTGACGTGACCTTCTGACTTATTGTTAAAATCTATACATTTACATAACATTGAAGTGTCTGTTTGCTATACCAAATTAACAGCTTTTCACGAAATGTATATAAAAGTAAATGTATCCGGTAGTTACATAATAAAGCTATTTTTAAGCTTCAGGGCGCAGCTAGTTTTAAATAAATTAACAATATAACCTGCCCTGAGACATGACTACTATCCGTCGCCGGTCTGCTGAATTTGATCTGGTACTTTTCAAGATGATTAACCTATAATCTGCCGGCAGCCAATTGCATTTTAAGGCTTTTTCCCTTTACAATGCAATACAAGACTGTTGATTAAAATTAAAAAAATTAAAATATGTTATAAAGTTAAAAAAGTCCTAATAGCGGAGGTGTGATAATATCTGAATTCGAGTCAAGAGTTCGACCTCCAGGTGGTAGGCTCGTACCAATTACTTTTTTCAAAACTTATGTAGGATTAACATCGTTGGCTTGGAAATTAAGACGGCGACAGGTTCTCCACCTGACGCACTGTCCCAAATTGTATTAGGTGAAAGGTAGGACAAAAGGACCTAACTGTCTAGACCTCTGTCTACCCCAGTATGGTAAATTGCAAGATAATTTAAAAAAAATATTGTCAAATCTAATATAGGAAATTAATACTCCATTTCTAATTAATGGCTGATTAAAACTGTAACATTGTCATTGATGTGAATTAACTTAAACTGAAAGAACCCAGATTAATCTTGGAACGAGATAGAATATTAGCGAAGCTCTCTAGATAACAAAGAATGGTGATTAAAATTCTATACATTCTAATCTAACTTGATAAAAGTTTTTTTTATAACTACACATTTTCCTTCAAGGAAATAGTCTGATATCTAGAAAATTTAATTATTTCGATCCACACTTTTAACAGTGATAGAGCCACGCATCAGCTTTTGTTGCATGAATGGGCCAGCTCGACTGGGGAAGTCCCATGACCACACAGAATACCGGTATGAAGTAGAAGTCTAAAAAACTTTTGCGTTTCGTCTGGTGAGTGCAGGTAACTGGTGGTTTGATACACCCTCCCCTAATTCTGGGGAGGGGTCAATCTAAGGAAGGCGATACATATGCTAAGCCTCTGGTATTGCGGGTGTTCATGGGCAGCGGTAATCACTTACCATCATTCCCTGTCATTCCTTCCTTTCATCACTCTCACTCATCCCTGCGTTCTGTTCCCAACTTACATTCCGTTTCCCACATTCGGCCGTCCTGATACAATGACTGTCCTCAGGCATTCCTCAGCATTCATGATGTTTCAAGTCTTTCAGTACAATACATCACACACACATTCCACATTCCTTCAGTCATACTTTACAAACATTATCTTAATTATTAAAAAAACATAAGCCATCTTAAAACAAAAGAAAAAACAATCTTAAAACAAAAGAAAACATCTTAAAACAAAACATCTTTCGAAGTTAGTTATTTCTATACTCAGTATTTAGTTATGCCTTTTATTTTTACATTTTAAATACATTACTCCAGTTAAAACCATGATAATAAAGTAACATACAAGATAAACATATAGCATAGAAAAAATAATAATAAAAATTTAAATGAAACAATGCATTCATCATCTATCATTCTTCACCAAATTATTCTTACCAAGTTTCTTACATTAAGAACTCTCTTCACCTTCTGTTGGCCAACGATTCATACAATCTGCTGAGCTAAATGTTCTTATAGGCCCCTCAGTAGCACTATCATTTTTTTGTAGATCATAGCAATCATTCCTTCTAACCTTTATCACTATGTAAGGTGTGATATTTAGGTTTCAGTTTAAGTCCTGAACCAAATTGTGTATGTTTATAGTCACAATTTCTCCAACTTTGTATTGTGAATGTCCTTTTCTTTTTCTATTATAGCTTTTTGCATTCTCTTCTAGAACTCTGAGAATCTGTTCTAAGGCCTGTTTTCTGAGATCCTCTATATTTTCATTGAACACTTGTATGTACTCTTCCTGTAGTAACTCTTGTATCTTCTTGTCTTCTTATACTCGAATTTTTGCACCTACAAGTAGTTCACAAGGTGTACAACAGTTGATGCTTCTTTGAAAGGTACTATTAATGGCTCTTTGCACTCAACTAATGTGTTTGTACCAAAGGCCAGAGTTCTCTATAAACGACTTCGTAAGTAATGGAATTAATATTCTGTGTATTCTCTCGACTTGTCCATTGCCTCATGGAACACCTGTCGTAATAGTCACATGATGAATGTTCTCCTCCTTACAGTAATATTGAAACTCATGACTAGTGAATACAGTGCCTTTGTCAGCGATTATTCGTCGAGGGTTTCCGAAGGTTTGCTGATGGATCTCCAATTTCTCTCGGCTTGATGTGCTTCTTGTTGGAAACAGCCAAACAAATTTAGTGAAAGCGTCCACCACTGTCAGTATATGGTTATACTGTTTACTAGTTTGCGTCAAAGGTCCAACATGATCCAAATGAATGGCATCCAAGGGAATACTGTTCTTCTCAATTGGATGCAGAAATCCTTCTTGCTTCCCTTCTTTCTTCGTAGCTAACAGGCATGGAATGCATGTCACTATAAAATCTTAAATTTTCTTATCTAATCCTGTTATGTAATAATCTCTTTCAATAGCTTCTTTTATCTTCTTCTTAGAAAAATGTCCATTGCTTGCACCTTCTTCAATACTTCTTTCTCCATAGTCTTAGGTATAACCAGTAACTTCTTATCTCCTTTGTACAATATATCATTTTCATCCCAGTAATCTTAGTATGTCTTTCCCTTCAAAACTTCTTTTATAGCTGAGAGCCCCTCGTCCTGATCTTGTGCTTGCTTTACTTGATCATGTAGTGTAGCAACTACCACAAAGGGATAACAGCTCAAAGTATCGACATGTCTCATTTTGTTCCAGAACGATGCTCTATTTCAAGGTCATATTCATTGAGGAATAATACCCAGTGGGCTATCTTAGCAGAAATATCCTTCTTTTTCAACGGCAGTTCAAATGCCTTACAATCTGTGACAATTTTAAAATTTATTCCATACAAATACTGCCTGAACTTCTTTATACCTTCAATAATATTGGTTGCCTCCAGTTCATAGCTTGAATACCTTAACTGAGCGTCATTTGTCTTTCGGCTCATGTAATGAACCAAGTGGAGACCAGTATCTGGATGGTACTGCATGAGTATGGCCGAATATGCCACACTAGAAGCGTCTGTGTGCAACTCCGTCTTCAACTTGGGATTAAAAATCTTTAACACAGGACTGGATGCTAATCTCGGCCAGCTTCTGTCGTTTCTGGACTTGGTTTTATTTCCCCATTCCTTATCATGTGGCTTTAGTATTCAATTTCCGGTTTGATCAGGTCAGCCTTCTTCCAATTTATCTTTAGCCCATATTCTGAAGCCACTTTCAACACAAGCTGAAGTCGTTCCACTGCTTGTTCTTTACTTTCTGCTGTAATTAAGATATTGTCAATGAAAATCATCCTAATGCATTGCGATTGTGAAATCCCTGAAGACAATGCTTTTGAATTGCATAAAGTACTTCAGGCAGATGGAGAAACCGAAAGGAGCTCGAAGGAACTCGAATTGACCATGGTGTGTCACTAATGATGTATCCTTAGCCACCTTGAGATGAAAGAAACCATTCTTTAAAATTCAAAACACTAAATATTTTGGCTTCACACAGCTTATCTATCTTATTGTCGATCACTGGTAATGGAAATGCATCTTTAAGAATTTTTTTGTTTAGCAGTCTATAATCCACACAAACCCTAACTGAACCATCTTTTTTTCTCACTAATACCAAAGGACTTGAATATTCTGAAAAACTTACTTGTACTACACCATCATCCATCCATTCCTTTACTGCTCTTCAACTATTCTCTGCTCTGCCAAGGACAAACATCGTGTTCTCTGGGCGACAGGCATGTCATCTTTAAGAACAATCTTCAGCTCAAAAGGTGCATCTTTTAATTGGATTGGATTATAACCTTCAATACACTGCAAAACTTTTTCCCTTATGGAATAATCAGAAATATCTCCAACTTCCAAAGTGGGATCTGAAAAACAACACAACTTAGGCATCCATTCATCACTTTCAGACAAAAACTTCACTTTGTACCCATTCATTATCATGGTTATTTTTCGTAGTAAATAAGTCACGATAGCCGAGTTGTTGGGTGGTCGGAATTTCGAGTCGAAAGACCCGAGTTCGATCCCCAGGTGGCAGTACCAATGAGTTTTTCAAAAATTTATGTACGAATTTCATCGTTGGCTTGGACATAAAGACGGCGACAGGCTCACCACCTGTCACGTTGTCCCGAAAATATCTTCGGTGGAAGGTGGGTCAAAGGGACTTAATTGTCTAGACTTGACCTCTGTCTACCCCTGTATTGGGAATTGCGTGAAGATAGTTTTTTTTCATATCAAAAGATACTATATGAAATAACACGTTTTGATAGTTTTTCCCGTCGATTGTAATGTCCAAGAACATCTTTCCTAATGAATTCACCATCGTACGTCCGAGTCCCGTCAAACATAAGTTATCTTCGTATTTTTCTGTTCCAACGGTAATGAAACGCTCGTCCGTCATTAAATTGAAGTCACTGCCGGATTCAATTAAAGCGTTCACTGTTAATTCCTTAATCTTATATATAAAATATAAAAAAAAATATCTTCACGCAATTCCCAATACAGGGGTAGACAGAGGTCAAGTCTAGACAACTAAGTCCCTTTGACCCACCTTCCACCGAAGATATTTTCGGGACAACGTGACAGGTGGTGAGCCCGTCGCCGCCTTTATGTCCAAGCCAACGATGAAATTCGTACATAAGTTTTTGAAAACTCATTGGTACTGCCAACTGGGGATCGAACTCAGGTCTCTCGACTCGAAATTCCGACCACCCAACAACTCGGCTATCGTGACTTTTGACACTAATCATCGGCTTCGTTGAGAGATTTCTTGTTTTGTTTACGTTATTTTCCACCCGCATAGCCTCGTTTCCACCTTTGACGTCTGGCTGTCACAACTGCTGTCACTTGTCGCACCCACCCTGAAGTTAGCTGAGCGCAGTTTTGCCGACTGAGATCCACTACTGCCAACCGCACGATCTTGCGCTGCGTTCGGCGCGGACTGTTTTACCGACTTGTGAGGAGCGCTAGCGCTGCGTTCCGTGCTCGCGCCGCCGCCGGCCGCAGCCCAAGTGCATCGTGATCCAATATGGCCGTACTGATTACAGCGAAAACACTTGAGACCGTTCGGACAATGTGTCGAGATATGACTGTTTTCGCCGCAGTTGTAACAACGTCGAATGGATTTTTCTGTTTTCTTTCTTACAGCTGGTTCGGTTCCCGCTTCTTTCTTCGCATTGTTTACCATCTTGAATTCTAAATTACTAATTTCTCTTTGAGCATAGTGTACGTCGTTACGCCATATAAAATAATTTCGCCTGAGCGCCGTCGATTACTCCACTATGTACTGGATAGCAACATAATCGAAATCTCGCTTTTCCCCAATTCTCTCATCGCAAGCATATACTGATAGTAGCTTTCGTCCTTACGCTTCATTCTATTTGCCATCCGCGCATGCATTTCTTTACTGTTGATTACATCGGGAAACTCCTTTTGTATAGCCGTCTTGAGCTCTTTTAAAAGAAATCTAATCATAATAATAATATGATAAGAATAACAATCTCTTGAATACCTTTTCTGACTTCAACCATTATGCCGCCGTGCCGCACAAAGACCTGCGCACGATTATAAGTTTCTGTTGCGCGGTCAAACTAAATAATAAATCTCAGTTCCTTGAATTATTATAAATGCTTCATAGAATTTTTCTTCTATTCCAAACTGAAAATTATTGTAAAATAATATTAAATATAAATCCCACTGAATTACATTTTTCGAAAGTAATAGTTTAAAATTTTTTTTTCGTTTCTTTACTTCTAATGAATATAGATTTCGGGAATTCCAATTAACTTCGAGGTTATAGTATAAGAGTTATTGAAACAGAAAATGTCGACTACAGGATAAAGGCTTTTCTCATGTGGCATTTCTCAGGTGGCAGGCGCGTACCAATGTGTTTTTTCAAAACCTATGTACGATTCACATCGTTGGCTTTGACATAAAGACGGCGGCGGGCTCACCACCTGTTACGTTATCCGAAAAAATGTCTTCGGTGGAAAGTGGGTCGACGGGACTTAACTGTCTAGAATAGACCTCTGTCAACCCCTGTATTGGCAATAGCGTGAAGGTAATTATTTATTTATTTCATATGATTGATTTTCTACGATCACTTCTTTCGACCAGTAGCTCTCGGTACATGAGGCTTATAATTATATTATCTTTACGAAGTATTAGGAATGCTGGGTTAGACAGAGTTCGAGTCATTACAATAGTTTCGACGCACCTTTTGCCGGTGCTTATTTGTGGAAAAGTCTTATGTCCAAGCCAACGATGAAATTCGTACATAAGTTTTGAAAACTCATTGGTACTGCCAACTGGGGATCGAACTCAGGTCTCTCGACTCGAAATTCCGACCACCCAACAACTCGGCTATCGTGACTTTTGACACTAATCATCGGCTTCGTTGAGAGATTTCTTGTTTTGTTTACGTTATTTTCCACCTTTTGACGTCTGGCTGTCACAACTGCTGTCACTTGTCGCACCCACCCTGAAGTTAGCTGAGCGCAGTTTTGCCGACTGAGATCCACTACTGCCAACCGCACGATCTTGCGCTGCGTTCGGCGCGGACTGTTTTACCGACTTGTGAGGAGCGCTAGCGCTGCGTTCCGTGCTCGCGCCGCCGCCGGCCGCAGCCCAAGTGCATCGTGATCCAATATGGCCGTACTGATTACAGCGAAAACACTTGAGACCGTTCGGACAATGTGTCGAGATATGACTGTTTTCGCCGCAGTTGTAACAACGTCGAATGGATTTTTCTGTTTTCTTTCTTACAGCTGGTTCGGTTCCCGCTTCTTTCTTCGCATTGTTTACCATCTTGAATTCTAAATTACTAATTTCTCTTTGAGCATAGTGTACGTCGTTACGCCATATAAAATAATTTCGCCTGAGCGCCGTCGATTACATCCACTATGTACTGGATAGCAACATAATCGGAAATCTCGCTTTTCCCCAATTCTCTCATCGCAAGCATATACTGATAGTAGCTTTCGTCCTTACGCTTCATTCTATTTGCCATCCGCGCATGCATTTCTTTACTGTTGATTACATCGGGAAACCTTTTGTATAGCCGTCTTGAGCTCTTTTAAAAGAAATCTAATCTTAATAATAATATGATAAGAATAACAATCTCTTGAATACCTTTTCTGACTTCAACCATAATGCCGCCGTGCCGCACAAAGACCTGCGCACGATTATAAGTTTCTGTTGCGCGGTCCAACTAAATAATAAATCTCAGTTCCTTGAATTATTATAAATGCTTCATAGAATTTTTCTTCTATTCCAAACTGAAAATTATTGTAAAATAATATTAAATATAAATCCCACTGAATTCTATTTTTCGAAAGTAATAGTTTTAATGCAGAAGTTTTTTTTCGTTTCTTTACTTCTAATGAATATAGATTTCGGGAATTCCAATTAACTTCGAGGTTATAGCATAAGAGTTATTGAAACAGAAAATGTCGACTACAGGATAAAGGCTTTTCTCATGTGGCATTTCTCAGGTGGCAGGCGCGTACCAATGTGTTTTTTCAAAACCAATGTACGATTCACATCGTTGGCTTGGACATAAAGACGGCAACGGGCTCATCTCCTGTCACGTTGTCCCGAAAATATCTTCGGTGGAAGGTGGGTCGAAGGGACTTTATTGTCTAGACTAGACCTCTGTCTACCCCTGTATTGGGAATTGCATGAAGATACTTATTATTATTACCACGACAGAAAAAAACCACATTTTTATGGTGTGGTACCAAGTGAAGCCAGGTTGCTGCTATGAATAATGAAGAAATGTACTGAAGAAAATAATGAATAAATAAAATAAATATAAATATCTTCACGCAATTTCCAATACAGAGAGAGAGAGAGAGAGAGAGAGAGAGAGAGAGAGTTGACAGAGGTCTTGTCTAGACAATTGTCCCTTTGACCCACCTTCCACCGAAGATATTTTCGGGCCAACGTGACAGGTGGTGAGCCCGTCGCCGTCTTTATGTCCAAGCCAACGATATAAATCGTACATAGGTTTTTGAAAAACCCATTGGTACAAGCCTGCCACCTGGGGACCGAACTCGGGTCTCTTGACTCGAAATTCCAACCACTCGGCTATCATGGCGGTCACGTGGTGTCAGTAAATATTTTAATTAGATTTCTTTTAAAAAGAAATTCTAGACATAATAAGACATTAAGAACTCGGGCTTCATAAGCTACAATGGAATCAAAGTTAAATAGTACAGATAATGAAATTTGTACTGACTTCAAAGACATTACACTTGTAGATTTATTCTACTTTGGTACAAAAAGGATTATTACAAGTTCAAATAAAGTTACATATTAATGTCATGATAGCCGAGTGGTTCGATAATCGGAATTCAAATCTAGAGACAAGAGTTCGCGCTATATATTTTCCTCGCCATTCGGTCGTCACTCATTCGCTCAATGTGCCCAAAACATTTAAGCACGCCTTTATTCATTACAGTGAAAAGATGATCTTTCAAACCGGACATATTGCGATTCTCTTCGCTTCGTTTTCAGTCGGCCTTGGAAGCGCCGCATATTCGACGAATAGATCTCATCTCTTGAAGAGGAAGCTTATTGTAAATATTTAGAAATTCTGCCAACAGCCAAAGATTCTATAGTGGGGTCTGCGATAGGTCGCTTGTTCACTACATAGACTTACATTCGTTCGTAAACCGTTAACAGTTACAAGCATTGGTGCTTACTTCAAGTTATTAAAAGAAATTTTAGAAAAATGAATGGTACGACTTTCTAGTGCGTAGTGACCGTGCCTTCGAAGCGTAGAGCAGGGTACGAATGTAGTCGTTAGAGCAATCATTTGTGTTAAGAATATGAAAGCTTGTACTGGAGTCATGTAAATACATATATTTGTACAAATATTTATATATGTATTATTGTATAAATATTAATATTGTAATATTACCTAATTTACAAGATGGAGATGACAGGTTCATCAGTTGTCAAACTGTTCCAAATGTGCTCCGGTGAAATAACGATCGTAAAGGCTACATAGCCTGAATCTCTAGCTACCCTGGCATTAGAAAATGACTGTAGATAGAAGGAATTAAAAATGCTTTATGAAAAAATTTTATCTAAACAAATTTTCAGATATATACCTTAATGTACACTTAATTAGTAATACTTTTGTAAATGATAAGTACAAATTAAGGGCTCTCCACCTAAGTACGGCCTCACCGTTGTAATTGGCGCTTTGAGGAAGCTATGCCCAATCTGCGGCAGCACTAAGTGCTTTACTATGTAACAGATGGGGCTGTTATCATTTACAGAAGCTCGTGTTTTCCATTATTTACCAATAATTAGTAAATTAATTGAACATTAAATGGGTATCGTAAGATGCCACTAAGGAAAAGCCTATAAAATGGCAATGGCTGCCAACAGACACTGGCAGCATTAATAAAAAATATCTTTAAGCTATTTCCAATACAGGGGTAGATAGAGGCCTCAATAACTAACTCATTTTGACCCACCTTTCAACGAAGATATTTTTTTGGGAAAACGTGACAGGTGGAGAGCCTGTCGCCGTCTTTTTAGGTCTAAGCCAACGATATGAACGTTTCGTAAGTTATTGTAAAACCCTTTGGTACGAACCTGCTATCTAGACAATCCTATACCGAACTTGGGTCTCTTGAATTATATTCCAATCACCCAATCCTAATCCTATGTGTCCTATATGACACCGAGAAACCATTTCGAAATATACCAGACTAAATTTCGAGGAGGTTCATGTTGCACTATACTTTTAAAAGCCGTTATGATGATGACGATGGCGAATATAAGGGTGAAAAGATCTTTTTTTTATAGAAAAGGGAGGCAAACGAGCAGTTGGCTCACGTGATGGTAAGTGATTACCGCCGCCCATGAACACCCGCTATACCAGAGACATAGCAGATGCGTTGCCTCCCTTAGAGTGCCTCCCCCCGGAATTGGGGGAGGGGGGTGTGGGGGCCACCGGTTACCTGCACTCACCAGACGAAACGCAGAAGTTTGTTAGCCTTCTACTTCACGCCGGTATTCTGTGAGGTCGTGGTACTTCCCCGGTCGAGCCGGCCCATTCATGCAACAACAAAAGCTGATGCATGGCTGTACCACTGTAAGATCTAACACTCTACCACTAAGAGATCTATTTTAAATGAACTATTCGTAATGAATTAACTGAGCGTGTCGGTCCACAGCTTTGAAGTAGGCTTTCACAATAATATGCATGTCTGCAATAACTATATTTTTCCTTGACAGTACGAATATAATATTACATTATAAAGACGTAGGGACGAATAATTGCTAAAATGAAAAACTGCGCGATATGCAAAGAAAACGACATTATTTACTTACATCGCGTCTGTTTAGTCACCGCACCAATTGAATTTACGAATTACTTTTATCTGAAATTTCATATCTAAATGTCATAATTCACCGGAGAGCGTGTACACAAAGATATAATAAATCCAATTAAGATCTGATCATTACTCGACGCCTGATTTCTTATGAGTTTAAAAACATACAAGAAGCAGGTATTTGACTGTAGAGGAACAATTTCTTTTACAACCTATAAGAAAACATTAAACATTATGAATTTGTTTTGTTAAGGAGAAGAATGTGTAAAATTATTAATTATTTTTATGGAAACTTCCTAGTTGTTAAGAATAAAAATCTTAGGTGAAATTACTCATTTGGGACCACTCTATTTTAGTATCTGCAAACTTTTATATTTTATTCTTTTCTTTTATATGAAGGTGAATTCAGTGTTCAAGATGGTAACTGATTAATTCAGCTATTACTAGTACTAGTTATACTTTTTTTAGATTATCTACAGACAGATTCTAAAAAACATTTACTGTATGGTCAATTATGTGGTCATTTAAATTTATTATGTGTGAATATTTACAAATACATTTTATCACGTGTTCAATCTATGAATTTTTTCTCACTCTGGGCGAGGGCAAGGTAAAAAGGTGGAGCTTTGCAAAGGGAAGAAAGGTATATTGCGCGTTGGTATTATTTCACCTCTGCCGATTAAGGGATTGTTTTCTGAATTCATGTAAGTGTTTGTTTATTGTATTTATTTAACTTTATTATACCTTTTAAGATATATAAGAATAAAAAGCGGACATTATCATTAAACCAATTTCTGTCTGTTAGCCATGAGGAGTGGAAATATGTCGAAAGAAAAAAGTAAAACCGGAATGGTAAAGAGAAATTGAGAAAGAAAGAGTCTCAGAAAAACAAATGAAGTCTCCGATATGAAGTGAAACGCGATCGAGTCAAACAAGGTTGACATTCTTTGTAAATAAAGACGTTATTAATTGAGCTACAAAACTATTAATGATGTTTATCGTAGTTTTAATTATTTTCTTGGAGCTTTAACAACAAACTTTATAAAATATATAAAAAGTATCTTCACGCAATTCCCTATACAGGGGTAGACAGAGGTCTAGTCTAGACAATTAAGTCCCTTCGACCCTCCGAAGATATTATCGGGACAACGTGACAGGTGGTGAGTCCGTCGCCGTCTTTATGTACAAGCCAAGGATATAATTGTGTTGCAAATGGCGTGAAGGCGTATACAAATATTATAATTTATTACTCAGTATATCAGCCTGAGCAGTAAAAATACATTAATTTACTAACGTTCGATTTCTACTAACATCTTCTCTATATGTGTCTGTGATCTTTCTTATTGATTTCTACTAATTGCTTACGTTACAAAGAAAATTAATTAAACTAGAAAAATCTTTTTGAAGATAATTATCTTCGTCCTTTTCTGACTAAGCTTTTAAAGGAAAGATACCTTAATTAAAAGTGGAATACACTTCTACGTATGCTGTACTCGCAAAAATAAAATAGAATATTTTAGAAGTGAAAAGTAATTGCAAGATACTTCGTGTGTAATATATATAATACTAAAATAAAATACGTAATAGAGATTTAAGACAGCAATGCAGATTTTTTATGGGTTTACCTTAATAATCGATTTTCGTATACAAGTCCGGAACATGCAAATTTATGTGGAGTAAAATCAAACTTTCTCCTTAACGTTATGACCTATGTTCAACTTATCTTGCGCTCCCTCCAGCATAGAGTACTCTCGGCAGCATGGTAACGGTTGTTTTTCACTCCATAAGTGTATGATGTATTTTGATAAATATAAACATATAATTTAATATAAATAAATAAATAATTTATGTTCATTTACTAATTAAATTACGTATATTTTAAAATTAGCCGAGTTTATAAGATAGCCGAGTCACGATAGCCAAGTGGTTGGATGGTCGGAACTACGAGTCAAGACCCGAGTTCTATCCCCGGTGGCAAGCTCGTACCAATGGGTTTTTTCAAAGACGATTATGTACGAATTATATCGTTGGCTTAGACAAAAAAACGACGACGGGCTCACCACATGTCACGTTGTCCCGAAAATATCTTCGGTGGAAGGTGGGTCAAAGGGACTTCATTTTCTAGACTAGACCTCTGTCTACCCCTGTATTGGGAATTGCGTGAAGACATTTATTTATTTATTTATTTATAAGGAGTAAGTAGAGTCTAACCTGTAAGATGCTTGGTATTGCGATCGCCAAACCGCTTGGCATGCGTTGTGATTAAATCAAATCCCATTATAGGAGCGGCTTATCTTATACAGTGGACTTAAGAAAACATGAAGTAAGTAAACTCTGGGAATAAATAATTTGAACGAAAGAATAGATAATTTCCAATTATTTCTATTCATTCGAATACTTTCAAAGAAGTCAGTTCGTCAGTTCATCATTAGCGAGAACACGAGCCGCATGTGTCGAGTGCGCGAGAGTTTTAAATAAATACCCTCAAAATGAACAAGTGCGAAAGATGTTCAAAAATGTTACGAAAAAATGCCCCGGTATTGAGTGCAGCAATGTGAAAAGTTGTCCATTGTAGTACTCAATGTACAGGACTCACGAATAAACATTTGGCTGCTCTCCGGGCTACGGAAAACCTTGAGTGGACCAGTCTGGAGTGTAATAAATCTTCTCCCAGACGCACATCGTTTATAATTCCGAGTGATGAAGATGAAGAATATATGAGTGATTCTGCTCGGATTGACGTTAAAAGCTGGCTAAGGCCATATCGAAGGAAGTGGAGACAGCAATGAAGAGAGAAATGAAAGACATCTGTGATTCGATTCAATATCGTACAGATAGGCTTGAGGAAGTAGCTGAAACTGTGGATGCCTGTAAACAATTGATAAAGAACTACAGCGTAAGAATGTCGAACTTAATAATAAAAATAAAAATCTAGAAACCAGAGTTGCTGCACTTGAACAAAGATTAAATGAACAAGATCAAAAGGTTATCATCCTGCATTGAAGTCGTTAATGTGCCTCAGTTAGACAATGAAAATGTTACAGATATTGCAAATAATATTGCTTGCAACCAAAGATGCTAAGCAGCGACATTCTTAACGTAAAGCGAAACACGGGGAGAAAGGACCGGCCCGGTTCAATCACTGTCGAAATGAAAGAAGAAAACATAAGGGATATGTGGATATCGGAAGCTAAAAATAAAAGCTAAAGGTGAAAGACATAATTACTAATGTTTCAAGAACATCTGAGGACATACCAGTGTTCATTCGGGAAGCACTTACGTCTCACAACAAAATGCTTCTCTGAATGCTAAAATGAACTTAAGAATACGTTTAAGTTTGTGTGTGGTGTAAAAGAGGTGTAGTGTTGGCTCGAAAGGAGGAGAAAGACAAAGAAGTTACCAGAATTAGATCAATAGACATAAAGACCTACTGGCACGATAAGGTTATAATCGTTTATTTACTTGTATTTTTTTTTTACTTGAAACTTTATTTCTTTTCTCTAATAATTATGTCACTGTATACAGACTCCATAACCGAATTGTTTAATTGCGAGGATATAAACTGTTTTTAAAATATGTACCACAAAAAAAGGTCAATCTACTTTGTATGCATATTAACATAAGATCTACCGTTAAAAATTTTCTACCCTAGAACATTATATATTATCTTGTAAAAATTATTGATGTAATTATTTTGACGGAAGCTAATCTAACAGATACATTATGTAGTATGTTTATAATAAATGGCTACACAATGCACACACAGTTGCGCAAATCGCGTAAAGGGGAGGTATTATTATGTATATCCACAACAAACACAAAACTACATTAATTAAAACCAACACGATTAATTTTGAAAGCCTAATGATTACGATAAAAACACAATCCAGTTATTGTGCAACACTGTGTGCAGTGTATCGTCCACCTAATAGCCCTAGATATCTATTTGTAAAAGAGTTAAAACGTATCATCAAAACAGTTGATAAAGACACAGATATATTCATTGTAGGAGACACTAACATAGACACCAAATTAGATAATCCTGTAAAACATCAATATACAAGTATGCTGTCAAGCTATGGTCTTGAGTGTGGGATCTCGGAATTGACACGTATTGAAATTAAAGCTTCAAAATTAACAAAGTCTTGTATCGATCATATTTTTATACGATCCCGCACTCAAGAACTGTTTACAGCGGCCTTAGGTATTGTACTGGCTGATCACCGTGCGGTGGTACTCGCTTGCGTTAGTCAAACAACACAGATACAGGAGGATAATTTGCAATTTAAAACTGTATATGAAAATAACAAACTGCAATTATTGTTGAACAATATCGACTGGCAGCCTATTAAAAATCTGTACTGTCCTATTAAAATATACGAATTTATTAAAATGCCATACAAAATTGTTATAACCAATCTCAAATAAAAATAAAAATTAAGAGTGTATCAAATAGGATAAAAATAAATGGATAAATAATAAAATTATAAAATCTAGATTTTACATCTCTTATTATGTGGTCTCACGATGTTGGTTTAGTTTTTAAACGATAAAAAACTAAAATAATGTATGTCAGCTCTTCTCATAACCGTGCTAAACAGTGCCTAATCTCATAGCACACTCACACTCATGCTTACATTCATGTCAAATAAAATCTATGTGCTATTGTCCGTCAATAGTTTATACGGACAACCAGAGGTCTCATAATTGCTAGCCGACTAAATTGGAAAAGCATATGAGTAACGTCTGTGTCCGGCAAAAATCAATTCTGACAAAATTTGTACTAATTAAAAACAAAATTGACTTTCAATTTAAATTATTATTATATAAAGCTTTAGTTGAATCAATAATTTCGTGCGGTTTGAGAAGCTATGGATTCACATTCAAAACATACATAGACAAAAGTTTTCAACTTCAATTAATGTTTCTAAAACTAATTGTCCCTCCTAAAGTAAAAAGTATATATAAAAATAACTACCATATGTTATT
>JAGSMR010000349.1:0-43142 GCA_029286605.1 Sericinus montela | reverse complement strand
AACTAAAATAATGTATGTCAGCTCTTCCTCATAACCGTGCTAAACAGTGCCTAATCTCATAGCACACTCACACTCATGCTTACATTCATGTCAAATAAAAATCTATGTGCTATTGTCCGTCAATAGTTTATACGGACAACCAGAGGTCTCATAATTGCTAGCCGACTAAATTGGAAAAGCATATAAGTAATGTCTGTGACCGGCTAAAATCAATTATGACAAAATTTGTACTAATTAAAAACAAAATTGACTTTCCAATTAAATTATTATTATATAAAGCTTTAGTTGAATCAATAACTTCGTACGGTTTGAGTAGCTATGGATTCACATTCAAAACATACATAGACAAAATTTTTCAACTTCAATTAAGGTTTCTAAAGATAATTGTCCCTCCTAAAGTAAAAGTATATATAAAAATAACTACCATATGTTATTCGCGTATTGTAATGTCAAGCTATGGTCTTGAGTGTGGGATCTCGGACTTAACACGTATTGAAATTAAAGCTTCAAAATTAACAAAGTCTTGTATCGATCATATTTTATACGATCCCGCACTCAAGAACTGTTTACAGCGGCCTTAGGTATTGTACTGGCTGATCACCGTGCGGTGGTACTCGCTTGCGTTAGTCAAACAACACAGATACAGGAGGATAATTTGCAATTTAAAACTGTATATGAAAATAACAAACTGCAATTATTGTTGAACAATATCGACTGGCAGCCTATTAAAAATCTGTACTGTCCTATTAAAATATACGAATTTATTAAAATGCCATACAAAATTGTTATAACCAATCTCAAATAAAAATAAAAATTAAGAGTGTATCAAATAGGATAAAAATAAATGGATAAATAATAAAATTATAAAATCTAGATTTTACATCTCTTATTATGTGGTCTCACGATGTTGGTTTAGTTTTAAACGATAAAAAACTAAAATAATGTATGTCAGCTCTTCCTCATAACCGTGCTAAACAGTGCCTAATCTCATAGCACACTCACACTCATGCTTACATTCATGTCAAATAAAAATCTATGTGCTATTGTCCGTCAATAGTTTATACGGACAACCAGAGGTCTCATAATTGCTAGCCGACTAAATTGGAAAAGCATATAAGTAATGTCTGTGACCGGCTAAAATCAATTATGACAAAATTTGTACTAATTAAAAACAAAATTGACTTTCCAATTAAATTATTATTATATAAAGCTTTAGTTGAATCAATAACTTCTGTACGGTTTGAGTAGCTATGGATTCACATTCAAAACATACATAGACAAAATTTTTCAACTTCAATTAAGGTTTCTAAAGATAATTGTCCCTCCTAAAGTAAAAGTATATATAAAAATAACTACCATATGTTATTCGCGTATTGTAAAATAATCCCAAATAAAGCTTTAGTTGAATCAATAACTTCTGTACGGTTTGAGTAGCTATGGATTCACATTCAAAACATACAGACAAAATTTTTCAACTTCAATTAAGGTTTGGAAGATAATTGTCCTCCTAAAGTAAAAGTATATATAAAAATAATCACTATATGTTATTCGCGTATTGTAAAATAATCCCAAAGCAATACGTAACATGTAAATAATGAATAAATACTTACATAGATAGGACAATATGACATACATTGCACCGATCCCAAAGTAAGATGCTAAAGCACTTGAGGTATGGGATCGGAAACAACGAAGGTACCAAAAACACCCAGACCCGAGAAAAAGTGGTTTTTCTATAATGACCCGCCCGGGAATCGAACCCAGGACCTTCAGATGGCGACACCTTAAAACTCGGTGTTTATGTCACTCGTCCACGGAGGTCGTCAGTACGTTGTCAGTCTGTGGCGCGTGGTAACCAAAGAGCGTTAGATGGAACGCCTCTCAATGTGTTGATATAATGTAGCCTAGTTGCATTATATATTAATTAATAAATGTTATCTACATACTTCCCTTACCTACTTCACCTAGCTAAACCGGCTGCCGTTAAATACGTTGCCAGTGCCACGCATCGGCAAAAGTTTAAAAAAACATCTTCACACCATTCCCAATACAGGGGATACAGAGGTCGAAACAGTTAAGTACTTTGACCCACCTTCCACCGAAGACATTTTTTGACATAACGTGACAGGTGGTGAAGCTGTCACCGACACAATGTCCAATTAACGATATAAATCGTATAAAAGATTTTAAAAATCCCATAGTTGCAGTTCAGAGTCTTTCGACTCGAATCAGCCAACCACATGTCTATCGTATAAACATATGAACACCTATGTCTATTCATCACACATGTTTTTGCCCCTAGCGGTAATTCGAATTTGCAACCCTTTGCTTCGAAGGCAGTGTCACTAGCCCATTGCGTCGGCAGATAGATGATATGACAGATATAAATATACAACCGATATGTGAACCTCGCCCCTTTTTAAATAAAAAAAAAATATCTCCATGCATGCTCTAACTAAGCACTTTCGACCCTCCTTTCACCGAAGACATTGTCTAGTCATGTATGCTGAACATAGCGTTTGGTAACGACAAGAACTACATAGATTTTTGTTCGTGGAGATTTCCTTTAGATGAATATCTTATGTATAAAATTCCCGTGTCACAATGTTAGTTACCTTACTCCTCCGAAACGGCTCAACCGATTCTCATGAAATTTTGTGTGCATATTGGGTAGGTCTGAGAATCGGAAAACATCTATTTTTCACCCCCCTAAATGTTAAGGGTAGTCCAACCCTATTTATTTATTTTTGAATACTTTTTATGATAGCATTAAAAAAAACATAAAACCCAAAATTTTCACCACCCTACGATCAAACCTTATTTTTATATGGCAAAACAACGTTTGCTGGGTCAGCTAGTTTTATATAAACATATGAACACCTATGTCTATTGACATTGGTATTCATCACAGAAATGTTTGCACCCAGCGGTATTCGAATCCGCAACCCTCAACTTCAAAGGCAGGTTATTGGGCCGTCAGCCGCAGAGGTATGAAACAAATAAAAAATACAACCGAATTAGGAACTTCCTTTTTAAATAAAATGAAATATCTTTACACTATTTCCAATATTTAATTATACATACAAACATATATAACAGCCGGTTAAAGTCCACTGCAGGACATAGGCCTCTCCCATGGGGAGGATTTGCCATAATCGCCATGCTTGGCAGGCGGATTGGCAATCGCACTAGCAGACCACTCGCAATTCAGATGCTGCTGCCCGTCTTCGATCTGAATATTTTAGTCTGATATATTTGGAGATGGTTATCGCGCCATCTATCGGTTGCCATATTGATACTCTGGGTTGTATCTCTTTGTCGCCTCTTACCACACCCACGTGAAGAAAGGGAGTGGCAATGTTCTTCCACTGTTACAACATGGTAAATTTACCGTGTTTACCATCTACCGTGTCTATTGACAGCGTTTATAAATTGTTAAAAAACGTGTGCTACATTATGCGTACAATCCTGCGTCTTGGTTTTATGTTTAGATTTGTTATGAAAACTAAAGAAATCTGTAAGGCATTCTGAGCAGACATTCTGAGAAATGCAGACCAAACAGAAAAAAACCATTTGATTTTTTTTAAATTTGAGGCTTGCGCCATGCTCGAGAATAAAATTCTAAGTCTACTCAATAATTAAAATAACAATACATATGTATATATAAGTAATCTGTAGAAACGATTTTAAAAACCGATGAGAAATATTTTTACATGAGTATTACATGAATTACAAAAAATGAAAGGCTAGAAATGTTGAGCTTGAAAGAGAAATAGGGATAGAAAAGTCTGCCAATTGTTTTATTCCTATTCAGAGAGTCATTATGAACCCAATAGCAATAAGTCCCGGGCTCGATTCGCGGACGGGTCAATGTGAAAAACACTTTATCTAGATATTATCGGGTCTGGGTGTTTGTGTACCTTCGTTGCTTGTTATTCCATGGCATAAGTGCTTAAGCTGTTGCTGCGAAGTTACCACAAACACTCAGATGTTTGAGGTACATTCGTTGTTGTTTCTTATTCCATAGCACAAGTGCTTTAGCTGCTTACTTTGGGATCAGAGCAATGTATGTGATGTTTTCTATATCTATGTATATATTTATTATTAAAAAATGTTCGTAATGAGAACCGTGAACAAATTACTTAGAAGAGCTTTATAGCTATTCTGCAACTCTGTCCCCTGAGAATGCAGAGCCCTGAATGTCTGCCTCTTCGATATTCTTCGTTTAGAATAGCTTTTCTTTTCAAAAACTTATGTACAATTTACATCGGTGGCTTGGACATAGACGGCGACGAGCTCACCATCTGTCACGTTATCCCAAAACTATCTCCGGTGGAAGGTGAGTCAAAAGGTCTCAATTGTCCAGATCTCTGTCTACCGCTGTATTGGTAATGGCGTGAAGATATTTTTGTTTATAAATCAGTTCGTACCGATGTAAACTGCAATCCATCTCGTTGTGAAACTCGTTCGTGCAAATCATACAGCGAAATGCTCGCCAGCTCGCTGGCTATGAGGTCACACAATTGGGTCACAGTTTGGTTGCGTGTTCTAATTATGTATAAATTATTATTCCGTTTCTCTATTTTATTACAACAATAAAACGCTTACAAAATTTAAACTTGAATGGTTCATATTCATTTAAATGTTTGCACGTATATATTTTAAAATTTATAAATTGACGACCTGTGTGTTACACACCGGTGTACCTGGAGTCATTAACTGATGTCGCGGGTTCGATTCCCGAGCAATGTAGTAAAACACTCTACATTGCTACATTTTCTCATTTTCTCATGTCTGGATATTTGTGGTACCTTCGTCGTTAACCATAACATGCGTGCTTTAGCTTTAGTATGTACTTTAGCTTGTGCTTGTTAGCTAGTGCTTTATCTACTTACTTTGGGATCGGAGTAATGTATGTATGTGATGTGGTCCACATGTATTTATTTATTGGTATCATAGAAATTAATTAATTTGACATTATTCTATATTAGACAGACTTCAAAGAAATCTGTAATTATTTATCATCACCCATAGTAGCTATTCGTGAATATCTTGTGTGATAATTGCATTAAATTACGCACGAGCGGAATTCAAACCCTGGAACTCTAGCTTATTGACACATCTCTGAACCACCTTGTCCTACCTATCAGTTTAGATTAAATCTCTTTTTCTTTCGACTCTGAAGGGCGATGGCGTCATCTGCTAATTCCAACTTCTGACTACGCATCTAAATTCTAATAAATATGAAGAATTTTTATTAGAAGTAAGATATTTTTTTTTAAATATTAGTCGTCAAGAGACCTGAGTTTGATCTTCACGTACGATTTTCCTGTCAAGTTGTGGAAGGTTGGTCGAAAGGACTTAATTTCCTGGACATATATCTATCTACCCCAGTACTGAGAATGGTGTGAAGAAATTATTTTAACAATTGCTTTCAGTGGTAGGGGTTGCGGGTTCGAATGACGGCGATAGGCTTGCCACCTATCACGTTGCCTATGAGAGCTTCGAAGAAAAGTGGGACGAAAGGACTAATAAAGGATTAATGTCTAAACCACGTTATACCAAGTTGAAGATAAGATCAGGATAGACCCAATTGTCTAGACTAGACCTCTGTCTACCCCTGTAATGGGAATTGCGTGAAGATATTTATTTATTTTTATTTATCATGAATTTAAAACTTCATGGCGCGTCTTCTTAATCAATCTTATTAACTTCCTTTCACTCGTAGTATATTTATATTTACAGACAAGCTGCCCCCCGCGGCTTCGCCCGCAGTTTAACACTTAACGCGAACCCCTTATCATGTTTCTAAAATAAACGTAGCCTATGTTACTTCTTATAACATTAGCTAACTGTCAGTGAAAGTCTCGTTAAGATCGATCCAGCCATTTCAGAGATGAGCCGGAACAAACAGAAAGACAGGTAGACAAAACTTGTAAATGTAAATTTTGTTTATGTGCCGTATACATTCATATACTTGTAGTAAGAAACGGTTATTACAATATTACAAAACGCACTCACATTTTATTTATATGCATAGATTATTGCAGCTGCAGCTGCTTTTATAGCGTCATAATATCGACTTTACTAGCTTTTAACTGGTTCATTGTATTTGTCTAAACTATACCTATGTCTACCCCTATATTGGGAATTGCGTGTAAATTTTATTGATTTTTAACGCATATTTATGCTGTACTTTTATGTGATTAAATTAAAGAGAAAAAAGTTAAAATTTCAACTGACACGGGCGGGATATGAAACCCGCGACCTTCGCCAATCCGTGGCGACGCTCTTACCTCCGAGGCACCGTGTCCTTACACTATTGTTGTCTTATTGGCATAAACAAGGCATACGTATTAGAAGAGAATACAGATTTAAAATTTCAACTGTGTGGGACACGGTGGCTCGGAGGTAAGAGCGGATCGGCGAAGGTCGCGGGTTCGAATCCCGCCCCTGACAGTTGAAATTATAACTTTTTTTTCTTTAATTTAATCATATTTTTTTATAATTTAAAAAACTGTATATGAAGTGGTGAACTTAGCAGACCTGAATTGTACGTTTAAAACCAATGAGAAGGATCACAGATAAATAGTCTGCCAGCAAGTTGCCTGCGTTGTCTATTGTCACATACACACACATAACGGCCTTTTAATGCCCACTGCAGGACATAGGCCTCTCCCATAGGGAGGATTTGCCAAAATCGCCACGCTTGTCAAGTGCATTGGCGATCGCAGTAGCAGACCACTCGCACCTTAGACGCTGCTGCCCGTCTTAGATCTGATTATTTTGGTCTGATATACTTAGAGATGGTTATCGCGCCATCTATCGGTTGCCATAACGATACTCTAGGCTGTTTCCCTTTGTCGCCTCTTACGACGCCCACGGGAAGAAAAGGAGTGTTCTTACACCGTCACCACACGGTAAGATTACCGTGAGGTCTACCAGTTTACCGTGTCTATTTACAGCGTTTATAAATTGTTAAAAAACGTATGCTACATTCTATATTCTACTAATTCTGCCTCTTGGACTTATGTTTATATTTGTTATGAAAACTAAAGAAATCTGTAAGTTATTCTGAGCAGACATTCTGAGATATTCCAAAGGCAGACCATCTGATTTTTTTTTTGATTTGACGCCTGCGCCATGCTCGAGAATAAAATTCTAAGTCTACTCAATAATTAAAATAACAATACATATGTAAATATAAGTAATCTGTGGAAACGATTTTAAAAACGTATGAGAAATATTTTTACATGAGTATTACATGAATTACACAAATGAAAGGCTAGAAATGTTGAGCTTGGAAGAGAAATAGGGATAGAAAATTCCGCCATTTGTTTTTTTCCTATTCGGAGAATCATAATGAACCCTAGAGCAATAAAGTGGCGCCGGTTTTCATGTCTGCCGTCGCTGAGGTCTCGGGTTCGATTCCCGGACGCGGCAAGGTAGAAAACATTTTCTCAGTATTTTCTCGGGTTTGTGTGTTTGTGATAACTACGTTGTTTCTGATTTCATAATACAAGTGCTTAAGCTGCTTACCTTGAGGTCAGAGCAATGTATGTGATGTCTTCTCTATCAATGTGATGTCTGCCTCAGCGATTTTCTTCGTTTACAGAATGATTATTACAGCCAACCATACAGATATGTACAAATGATTTAATACCCCCTTTCTTAAGCAACGTCAATCCGTTGTAACGCGAAAACGCGGCGACGTAGGACCTTAATTGACGGGACCAAATCAGTTCGTTAACTAGTCACAATAGTCGATTGGATGGTCGGAGTATGAGTCACGAATGTACGAATTGTACCGATGGCTTGGACATAAAGACGGTGGACCATCTCTCACGTTTTATCAAAAATGTCTTCAGTTGAAGGTGGGTCAAAGGACTTTATTGTCTAGACCAATGTCTACCCCTGTATTGGGAATGGCGTGTAGATATTTATTTATAAATCAGTTCGTACCGATGTAAACTGCAATCCACTACGATGTGAAACTCGTGCAAATCATACAGCGAAATGCTCGCCAGCTCGCTGGCTATGACGTCACATAATTGGGTCACAGAGTGGTTGCGAGTACTAAATAAACATACATACATACATATTGGCTTGTTAAAGTCTACTGCAGGACATAGGCCTCTCCCATAGGGAGGATTTGCCATAATCACCACGCTTGGCAAGCGGATCGGCGACCGCAGTACCAGGCCACTCGCACCTCAGACGCTGCTGCCCATCTTGATCTGATTATTATTGTCTGATATTTTTAGAGATGGTTATCCTGCCACCTGTCAGTTGCCATAACATTGTTCAAGCCTTTTTCCCCTTACGCCTCTTACGACACCCACGGGAAGAAAGGGAGAAGCAATATTCTTAAACTGTTAACACACAGTCAAAATTATTATTCCATTTCTTTATTTTATTGCAACAATAAAACGCTTACAAAATTAAAACTTGAATGGATCTTATTAATTTAAACGTTTGCTCGTATACATTTTAAAATGTATACATTGACGAGCTCCGTGGACGAGTGGCGTACACAATGGTTTATCTGAAGTTGTTAACTGTGGTCGTGGCTTCGATTCCGCGGACAGGTCAAATTAGTAAATGTGCTACAATACGGTAAGGTATAATGTAGCAATAGCTGTACATTGTATCGGTTCTGGGTGTTTGTGGTTTGAACTCTGTTGACAAGTAACGTACACACAGATTCATCTTTGTGATTCTGGGTTCGATTCCCGATTGGTCCATGTAGGAAACACTTATACTAAGTTTTCTCGGGTCAGCATATTTGTTGTATGTTAGTTGTTTCTGATTCCATAACAAACGTGCTTTAGCTTTAGAATGTACTTTAGCTTGTGCTTGTTAGTAGTGCTTTAGCTACTTACTTTGGGATAGGAGTAATGTATGTATGTGATGTGGTCCACATGTATTTATTTATTGGTATCATAGAAATTAATTAATTTGATATTATTCTGTATTAGACAGACTTCAAACAGAATTTTTTTCATTTTTTCTAATTAACTCATTGACCCTAGCATTATCAGCAAATACAAGGCATTTGAAATTATCATCACGCAAAAAAGTAAGCAAACCTTGGATTACACCAGGACTATTAAGATGTATAAGAAATAGGGATTTGCTTTATAAAAAAACTAAAAAGTCTCCTCAAAATGAAATATTAAAAACCACCTACAAAAGATATCGGAACTATTGTAATGCTCTCATTAAAAAAAATAAGCGTGCTTACGAAAGATCTGAAATACAAAAAGCTGGACAGTACAAAAAGAAATTGTGGGAAGTTATTAAAAAAGCTATAAATACAACTGCGCAAACTGTCACATTTACTGAATTATTTACATCTGATAGTCCACTCGTAGTGACGAACAATGCGAATAAGTACTTTGCAGAGATTGGGAGAAGTCTGGCGGAAAAAATAATTAATATCAGTTCAACCTCCACACAATTGGTGTGCAAGTCTGTATAGCTGTCGAACAGTCATTTGTGCTATTCCCGACCCACGAGTTGGAAGTAGAATCTATTGTTGCTGGCCTTAAAAATTATTGTGCTCCGGGAGTAGACGGAATACCGAATAATCTGAGCAAACAGCATAAGGATATACTCATCAAGCCTCTGACGCACATTTGCAATTTAGCTATAACTTCTTGAATATTTCCACTTTTACTCAAAAAATCTCTAATAAAACCTATTTATAAGAGTGGCGACAGAGGCAATATCAACAACTATCGTCTAATTTCAATATTACCCTCCATTTCAAAGATACTGGAAAGACTAATCAATTCTAGACTCGTCTGTTATCTTGAAACCAAGAGTCTAATTTCGTCAAATCAATTTGGATTTCGCAGAAGTAAATCAACAGCAGACGCTGTCTATGAACTGACAGTAAGAAACTTGATAGTAACAAAAAGTGTGTTGCTGTATTTCTTGATTTGGCGAAAGCCTTCGATACAGTCTCTGTCCCCATCTTGTTACAACGGCTTGCTAACATTGGCGTCAGCATACCTCGAAGCTATCTCACTAACAGGACCCAGCAAATAAAAATGGGAAAATGAATCAGCCAGGAGCTTCCAGTTACTTATGGTATCCCACAGGGAAGCATTCTTGGACCGGCTCTGTTTCTGGTATACATGAATAATATAGGTCAACTTGATATTCCGGGAAGAGTCGTAAGTTTTGCAGACGACACCGTACTCTTATTTAATGCGGATACATTGCAAGAAGTTTTTTCTCATGCACAACATGGCCTCGACTCTGTTACAAAATGGCTACGTGACAGTGTATTAACGCTAAATATTGACAAAACCAAATACATGACTTTCTCCATTAAAAACAGAATAATCCTTCATATTCGTTACACGTCCACTCTTGTTTTGATACTGATTAGCTATGCGACTGCCCTATCTTACAAAAAACTGATACTATGAAATACCTCGGTGTATTGATAGACAATACATTGAGTTTTCAACCGCATGTAAATGCACTAAATTCTAGACTAAGAAAAATGATTTATATGTTTAAAAATCTCAGACACATAGCCGACCGAAACATATTAAAAACAGTTTATTATGCGCTCTGCCAGTCTATAACTATATATTGCATTACATCATGGGGCGGAACTACTAAAACCAATATCTTAAAACTTGAAAGAACGCAAAGAGGTATATTGAAAGTTGCTGCGTTCATGCCATATCATCATGCCACTGTAAAAGTATATGAAATCTGGAGCGTATTAACTGTTCGTCAGCTATTTGTTCTATATACAGTACTACGAAAGCACTCTAATACTAAGTACGATATGTTAAATAAAAGATTATCAATTTACTCACTACCTACCTTTCACTGTAAAATAATCTTAATAAATTGGCTAAAAGGACTATCATATGAATATACAGAGTCTTTACTTTTACCTCCATCATGAGCACCAAATGTTTTGTTTGTTTAACATACACTCAAAAACACACTACTAACTCACACGCACTCGCACACGCACACACACACACACACACACACACACACACACACACACGCGCGCACTCACACACACACACACACACGCACGTTCATATAAAATTTTCTCACATTCGCATTTTCCACTCTCATATACTTGTATTCTAGTGGTTAAACCGATCCCAAGACCTTGTCGTAGGGCTAGACACAAAATGTCAAGTCACTCCAGATCATATTATATCCTTACAGAGAAGTGGGAGCCTGTTGACTTGTAACTCAGGTTTTGTAAAACCTACAACGGGCAACAGTCCCTCACATTACAATAAATGTTTTATAAGTGTTAATACTAAATGTGGACATTTAAGTTATATGTGAGAAGGAAATAAATAAAGAAATCTGTAATTATTTTTCATCACCCATAGTAGCTATTCGCGCATTAAAATGGGCACGGGCGGGATACGAACCCGTGACCTCTGCCGTATCGTGGCCACACATTTATCTCCGTGAATATGAGTCACCATGTCTCACTCGCATCAGTTGAGAAGTCGCAAAATCGTTGCAACAATCCGCAAGTTTGTTTTTATTTCTTACTTTTCCTTCTCAGTCATTGATACCTTATGAAATGACATAGTGTCATTATAGTGAAGTAAAAGGAATTCGCAAAGAGAAATATTTATTTTGTTATCCTTTATTTACAGAAACAAAATTATGTTAATATTTAAAATACTTCTGAACTAAGAACTACTATAATCGTAGGTCCTTACTCCTCGTGGAATGGTACCAAGAGTGCTGGCTGCATTTCCACGTTCAATGGCTAGACTTAACCGTTGAGCGGGAAAAGAACCAGCCCTCTTGTCACCAGCGGCTAGGTCCAGACGCAGATACAATTCCTTTAGCAGCTGCAAGGGCTATTAGTATTTAAAATGATATTTAATTTATTTTAAATATCATTAAAACTAAGTATCCTAACAAATACCTTCACGCAATTCCCTATACAGGGGTAGACAGAGGTCTAGTCTAGACAATTAAGTTCCTTCGACCCACCTTCCACCGAAGATATTTTCGGGACAACGTGACAGGTGGTGTGCCCGTCGCAGTCTTCATGTCCAAGCCAACGATATAATTCGTACATAAGTTTTAGAAAAACCCATTGGTAGGAGCCTGCCACCTGGGGATCGAACTCGGGTCTGTCGACTCGAAATTCCGACCACGTAAGTATCCTAAATAATAGTTATAGAGAAATCATGTATAGAATCACCAATGTATAAAATATTACACCATATATGGTAACAGTATATAGATATATGGCAAAAAAACTTTGAACAACGTTGAAAGATGAAATTTTTTATTTTAATTCTTTTTTAACCGTCCCTGGAAAACGCCGCCCCCTACAAAGTGCCGTTCGGTGCGGACCGCACCCTCCACACCTCACTTGCTATGCCACTGTTGCCATAGGCACCTATTGTTAACACATTTATTAACGAAATTATTGTTTTAAATAAATACATACATAGATAGGAACAACTTCCCATTGATCTGATCCCAAAGTAAGCGCTTAAGTACTTATAGTATAGTATCAGAAACTGTAAAAGCACCACAAACACCCAGACCCGAGAGAATGTAGAAAAAGTGTCTTCTACATTGACCCGAGCGGGAATCGAACCCGGGACCTCTACGATGGCGACCATATGAAAACCGATGCGTTCGCCACTCGTCCATGGAGGTCGTCAAAAAGTTGAATTAGCACACACAGTAACACAGTAACAGTCCTGCAACTTACACTGCCTCAGCCTCTTCTCTATGTTACGACTCGCACGAGATTCTCTCATGTTCGTAGTTAACATTGACTGGTTTTGTCCACAATAACACATAATACTTATTATGTGAATGCCCACCAATTTCACTACAACATCAAAAGACGATCCTGGAGGAGAATTTCCTCCAAACAACTGGGGCCCGCGGATCGCATTGCCCCTCCCCCATGTTGGAAGTTTTTTCGTTTACAGAAGACGCAGCGCTTCGCAGCAGCAGCCATATTTCTAACTCGAAAGCCTTCCTCCCAATTCTCTACAGATGCAGCTGTAAAGGTCTCCGGGCTAACAGCATCCCGTGGATGGCTTTTTAGATGGATGGCGATAGCCGAGTGGTCGGGTGGTCGGGATTTCGAGCCGAGAGACCCGAGTTCGATCCCCAGGTAGGTTCGTACCAATGGGTTTCTTAAAAATTTATGTACGAATTATATCGTTGGCTTGGACATAAAGACGACGACGGGCTCACCACCTGTCACGTTGTCCCGAAAAAATCTCCGGTGGAATGTGTCCTCTGTCTACCCCTGTAATGGGAATTGCGTGAAGATTTTTATTTATTTTTATCTATCATAAAGTTAAAACGTTATGGCGCGTTCTCTTAATCAGTCTTATTAACTTCCTTTCACTCGTATTCTATTTATATTTACAGACTAGCTGCCCCCCGCGGTGTTGCCCGCAGTTTAACATTTAACGCGGAACTCTTATTATGTTTCTAAAATAAAAGTAGCCTATGTTACTCCCAATAACATTAGCTATCTGCCAGTGAAATCTCTGAAATGACTGGATCGATTTTGACGAAAAATCGATCCAGTCATTTCAGAGATTAGTTGGAACAAACAGACCGACAGACAGACAAAAGTTATGAAAAAAATTTCTTTGCCGTATACATTCATATCCAAGTTGTAAAAAACTGTTATTTCAATATAACAAACAGGTTTTATTTTTACAGAGAACTCCGATTTTATTTATATGTTCAGATTATTCATGCAGCTACATTGACGGCGTTATAATATAAACTTTACGAGCTTTTAACTGGTTCATGGTTTTGTTGGAATTATAAAACCGTGTCGATATTTTTTATATGACGATCTAAAAAAACTGTGGAATTTTTTATAACAAGTAATTTTGCGGAACCTAGTGATGTCATCTTCAAAAACTTATTCAAGGTTCAAAGGACTTACTGGCCTAGACCTCTGTCTACCCCAATATTGGGAATGGGGACAAGATTTTTTTAATTTCTTTATAGCCGTTGTGGTATCGGCAGTATAAGCAGATCGGGTACGGGCAGCGGCGTCTAAAGTGCAAGATGTCTGTACTGCGGTCGCCAATCCGCTTGTTGAGTGTTGCGATTTTAGCAATACCTCTCACGGAAGATTCCCTATGCCTACGCCTGGCAGTGGACTATTAAAGGTCGCAGCGTCTGTTATGATGATGACGTCAGTTAATCAGACGCTTAGGCATGCTTAAATAACGAATATATACAGTCACATTTATTACATAAAGTGGGATTTATTCTTAGTTTCTAAATAAAAACCCACGTCTTCCATTAGTTAAGTGTTGTGTTTACGAATCGATTAGTGTAAGATCAATATTATTTCGAATCAGTATAGCGCTTTTTTTATCCTTTTTTTTACTCTGTAACATCTAAAACTTCTCCTCTTCGACCATAGATTAAAAAAAATTCTTCCTATTGGTCTTCTAAATGACGACTAATGGAAATGCTTTCACGATTACTTATAGATGAAGTAATGTATAGGTGATAAACAACAATAATAAATAAAAAAAACATAATAAATATAATATAGGAAGCACAATAACCTCAAAAATTAACAGATTAAAACTTCTCGTTAATCTAATAATTAGTTGTTAGCGCTAAACTGCATACATAGAGTAAGATTAAAATAGAAGAGGTTGTGTCAAAGTTACAAGGTATAGATAAAATACAAATATTTTTTCTTAAATTGACAAAACGAACATAAAAATACGAGTCTTCCAAAAATAAATATATAATGTCGTGTAGGCAAAGGCCTCTCCAGTGAGGAGGATTTGTCAAAACGGCAACGCTCGGCAGGCGGATTGGCGATGGCAGTACCAGGCATCTAGTACCTTAGACTATACCGCACGTCATCGGTCTGTTAAATTTTTACTATGAGCCTGGTGTTTGTCAAGATGCTTGCATGTTTCGGTAGCCAATGATATTACAAAAGCCTTCCCCTTTTTGGGACACCTACAGGAATAATGGGGGTGGTAGACTCTGACGCCATAACCTCACGGCACGTGCCCCTTTAAAATGATATAACGTAGAACACCTATTACCTCCAGTTTAAGCCATGTTCAAATTGATGTGCAAAAAATAAGCACACTGTTTAATATCTCGGGTCATTTTAATTTTTATCAAGTACTGAAGTTAGTTAGTTAGTTTTAGTCAGATGTACAAATAATTACCAAAAATGAACTAAAAATTATAAAAAATATAAATTGATGATGAGGGCTATGTTCCTAATACCGATCCAAAGCCTAAGGTCTATTCCTATTACCGTTTTCGTAGCACCTATTACCGACCGCAAATGAACAAAACAATTCAAGTTAAATAATGTTATTACTGCCCTGTTTTACGAGCTTTGTTTTGCTTTAGGAAACAAAAAGAATCCAGTTTCGCCGCAGTTTAAAATTCTTGCTGGATCACCTAGCACCTCAATAACATAATTTTGTTAAAAAATATTGACGCACACGACCAAACCTGGATCGTATAGCCTCTTCTTTCACTTCATTTCTATTTGTTGCTAAATTTGAGCAACTCTTTTTGAAATGGGTGGGAAAATGAAATTTTTCATGAAATTTTGAAGTTAGTGTCTTCCGAATACTCCATCTTTAAATGGGTGTAAGCGATTTTATGTTGCCACTAATTTTGACACTGTCTTCAATAGCTGGTCTTTTGTTACAGGAAAACCTCATCTTACCAAAGTGAATCCAGTCTATTAATTGACGTTCTTCGTTCTTAGTGAACGTGGTTTGAACCACTAAATTTTCATGAGAATACTTATGATTATGGCCAACAGTTTCTGCTTACGTTTGGGATTTCTTTGAATTCGAGCCTACACAGCTTTTATCACTGCTGGAGTCCTAACAGACCGAGGGCGACCACTTCTTGCCTGTCATCTATACTAGAGTCTTCATTGTATCGTTTGATGGTACGATAAATGAATCTTTTGGTTATATTCAAATTTTTCAGTATGTCAAAAACTTGAATTGGCGCGTAACTGCAACGATGCAACGCAATAACTGCAACACAGACCGTGTTTAAGCATCCACTCCATATTTAAAAATGAGTAAAATTCTAAATAGTATGTAGTTTTATTTTCATGAACAATACGAAATTCGAATTCAATAAACTTTTTTTGTGGCCAGCATTCTAAAAGAAAAGTTTTTACTGTGTACTTATGACCTGACTATGTATATGACCCCAAAAGGCATTTTCTTCTTAAGGTAGCCTCTCCTTGGTGTAAAGAGTATACGATCCTTCTTTCTTCTGACGCGCCAGAATACGGACACGTCAAATCAAATCATTTGTTTATCGATATAAGTAACATAGTTACAGCCGTAGATCGTCATTTTTGAAATTACCACCGTTTCGTATTGAGGTTCCTCTGACGGAGAAGAAACGGCGAAAGAAATTCCGTAGGTATCCTGTTTTTTTAGCTTATTTTATAAAAGAAACACAAAATAATTTAACAAGAAAATAGTTAACAATAAATTAATTTGAAATAGCATGTGAGAGATCAACTCATTCCCAGGGGTCACTGTCGTTAACATATTCATTTATATTGTAATAACCCTTTTTGTACATTTTTTCTTTGATAAATGCTTTAAACCTGTTCATAGGCAAACTTGGTACTTTGTTTTATATTGTCCGTTACTCCTCTCTAATCGCGAAGTCCACTAGCCGAAGATGGTATAACCAGTCAGTCAGTAGAAGGTGGTATAACCAGTAGGTTTTAAAAGTGGTAGAGCCTCGCATCAGCTTTTATTGTTGCATGAATGGGCCGGCTCGACCGGGGAAGTACCACGACCTCACACAATACCGGCGTAAAGTAGAAGTCTAACAAACTTCTGTGTTTCGTCTGGTGAGTGCAGGTAACCGTAGGCCCACACGTGAGCCGCCTGCTCGTTTGCCTCCTTTTCTATAAAAAAAAGGTGGTGTGCATTAAGCACCAACTCACCTGGATCCCCACAGGGATTGGGGCCACTAACCACATTTTAAGCGAGAAGAAGAAGAAGATTACTAGTGTTATGTAGGGATTACTGAAAAATAAATTAAGACAATCTACGTGGACGAGTGGTTCACACAACTCTTTGCTGGGACCATTATTGTTTATTATTTATGGTGCAGATCTGGCATCCGTCATAAGTCATTGTAGGTTCCACTGTTATGCCGATGATGTTCAACTGTATACTGCTGTTACTTCCAATAATATTATTCAAGCTGTTTCAAAGATGAACGAAGATCTGGATCGAATCGCGGATTGGTCAGATAAACATTGTCGTATGCTCAATCCACAAAAATCTAAATACATGATTTTAGGCATAAAAATGCAGATAACCAAAATTGTGGAATATAATCCTATAATAAAAATAAGAGGCCAAAATATTATTCGTGTAGAGGAAGCCAGAAATTGAGGCATAGTATTGGACAGCCATTTACGATTACGGCTCATGAGTCAAATTTGGTTCGTAATTGCTTTTACCGGCTAAAATTACTTTACAAAATTCGAAATCTTGTTTGTACAAAAGTAAGAATAGCGTTATGTGAATCTTTGGTTTTGTCTAGACTCAATTATGGAGATGTAGTGTTTGGCCCACGTTTGTTGGAGAGTACAAAACGTATTGTACAAAGAGTTCAAAACGCCTGTTTTAAATATTGCTGCAACATTCCTTCACGCAATCACATTTCACCATACATAAACAAAGCATCTATGTTGAATATGGAATCACGAAGGCAATTTCATCAATGTTTATTATTTGGAGTTCTTAAATTAAAAAAAAATGATGTGTGCGATTCACACACGATAGAAGTGAAACTTCAGTAAATCAACAAAAGAATGAGAGGAATACATATAATTTGAACTTAATTTAACTTAAATTATAACAAGAGTAGAACAATTACAAAGTTTATTTATAAAATAGTATGTATATTTCTGTCTCATTCTTACTGCGTCAGAAATGTATTTGTGTCTCTAACCTGTCGCTTTTTCCGTTGCATCCGGTTTCAAATCACAACGATTCTAAAGAAGTTTCACTTCAAAAACCAGATTATTTATATCCTAAACTAGAATTCTCTCAATTTGGCAATAAATACTGTACAAGATCTATTCGTTCACAGCTCAAATATCATTCACATAAGACAACATCATTTACTGGCAGTTTCCGCTTCCAAGCAACGAAATGCTGGATCAACATACCTCCCTCGCTTAGAAATCTTAATACAAGTTTTGTGTTTAAAAAGCGTTTTAAATATTACTTGCTGGAAAAACAGAAATTAGGTATTCCTAAGTAGGTGGTGGTTATGGCATATATACGACCTTTTTGGCATTTATTATCTTCTAAAACATTTTGACTTACTATTTATTTATTATTTCGTACATGTAACTTATTAATAATGATTGCTATATTTTTACAAATGTACAATGTCTATTTTTCTATATTATATTATTTGGTGATAGCTGAAAATCAGTGTTTTGCTCTTTTGCAAAGGTATACACTGAGCTATGGCCTTTTTGTGTCACTGTAGATCACACTTTATGTATGAAGCATTTTAAATTTTTATTTCTATTTTTTATTTTTTTTTTAACAGCTATTTCACTTTCGATTTATTTGCTTTAAGTATTTTTGTTAGTTCTTAGTTTCACCATAATTTTTTGTCTGTAATGTTTGTTTAAGTTGCTAATTGTTTGTGAGCTCTAGTGACCAAATAAACAGTTTATCTATCTATCTATCTATCTCATGGTGACTTTCTACTGTCCCAGATTCATTTCCCGGTCGGGTCAGTGTACAGACCTCTTTTTCTACATCTTCTCGGGACAGGGTGTTCGTTGTACCTTCGTTGCTTGTTATTCCATGGCACAAGTGCTTAAGCTACTTACTTTGGGACCAGTACAATGTATCATAAGTATGCTCAATGTATTGCCACTATCTATGTATGTAATTTATATATTAACACCAATAAAAGTCTTTTCTTTCTCTTTAGTGTGTAATTTATATATTAACACCAAAATAAATTGTGACTGGGTAACTGTGACGGGTCAATTACTAGTTCAATACACAAATATTTTTAACGTTAAAATGTTATTTCAATCTCTTAGTGCAGATGTTTATAAACGATCTCACTCAGCGCACATATCTCTAGACTTCCGCCACCCACGTCAAACATTAGCGAAGCCTGTTTACAAACACAACTGCTCTATGTTATTTTAATTACGTTGTCAGTCTGTGGTGCTCGGTAAAATGTTTTTTTTTTAATAAACGGTCTTATAATCTGTGGTCATCAAAGGACGACGTATATCAACTGTACTGTCGGTTAGGTGGAACGCATCTTAGTCTGATGCAATAATGTTGTCTGGTTATGTCAATTAATAATAATTTAAATAAATAAATACATGTACAGATAGGGACAACATCACATACATTGTACCGATCCCAATGTACTCGTAAGATGCTACAGCACTTGAGGTATGGGAATCGGAAACAACGAAGGAACCAAAAACACCCAGACCCGACAAAATGGAGAATAACTGATTTTTCTACATTGACCCGACCGGGAATCGAACCCGGGACCTCGAGATGGCGATACCTTAAAAAACCGGTGTTTATGTCACTCGTCCACGGAGATCGTCAGTACGTTGTCAGTCTGTGGCGCGTGGTAATATGTTTTTTTAGTAAACGATTGCAATCTGTGGTAACCAAAGAGCGTTAGGTGGAACGCCTCTCAATGTGTTGATATAATGTAGCCTGGCTGCATTATATATTATTTAATAAATGTAATCTACATACTTCCATTATCCCTTCCTTACCTAATTCACCTAGCTAAACCGACTGCCGTTAAATACGTTGCCAGTGCCACGCATCGGCAAAAGTTTAAAAAAAAACATCTTCACGCCATTCCCAATACAGGGGTACAGAGGTCGAAACAATTAAGTACTTTGACCTTCGAAGGCAGTGTCACTACCAACTAGCCTATTGCGTCGACAGATAGACGATATGACAGATATAAAAATACAACCGACATGAGAACCTCCTCCCTTTTTAAATTAAAAAAAAAACATATCTCCATGCTCATCCCAATAATGATGTAGACAGAGGTCCTGATAACTAAGTCCTTTCGACCCTCCTTTCACCGAAGACATTGTCTAGTCATGTTTGTTGAACGTCACGTTAGGTAACGACAAGTACTATATAGATTTTTGTTCGTGGAGATTTCGTGTAGATGAATATTTTATAAAAACATATGAACACCTATGTCTATGGACATTGGTATTCATCACAGAAATGTTTGCCCTAGCGGTATTCGAATCCGCAACCCTTAGCTTCAAAGGCAGGCTTACTATCAACTAGCCTATTAGGCCGTCAGTCGCAGAGGTAATAAACAAAAAAAAACACAACTGAATTAAAAATAAATAAAATTAAATATCTTTACACTATTTCCAATATTTAATTATACATACAAACATATATAACAGCCGGTTAAAGTCCATTGCAGGACATAGGCCTTTCCCATGCGGAGGGTTTACCGTAGTCGCCACGTTTGGCAGGCGGATTGGCAATCGCAGTAGCAGACCACTCGCACTTCAGGCGCTGCTGCCCATCCTTGGTCTGATTATCCATCTATCGGTTGCCATAAAAAGGTTATTTCCCTCAGACGCCTCTTACGACACCCACGGGAAGATAGTGAGTGGCAATATTCTTACACCATTACCACACGGTCTATTCTGAAGTATATAGAGGCATTAACAATGGAATAAATAGAAAATCCTTTTGGCATGGATTCGGATCGAAGTCGGGTCTCTTGCCTCGAATTCCGATCACCCAACCACTCGGCTGTCGTGACAATTAATTTAAAAAGTCATTATTTAAACATCACGTACTGGCAAGTAATAACTCTTTTTAAATCAGCTACAAATCATTATAACGCGCTTCAAATTGAATTGCATAACAATAGTAAGAGAGCTGGAGATCAAAATTTCGATAAGCCTACGTGGCAGATGTTATTAATAGAGATTATTATACCATAAGGATTATTGTACCTTAACATCATGGACCTCGACTGCCGCCATGGCAGCGCTGCGTTATCTATTCACAGCACTTTAAAATAAATAAATAAATATAAATATCTTCACGCCATTCCCAATACAAGGGCAGGCAGAGGTTTTTGGGACATCGTGACAGTTGGTGAGCCGTCACTATTTTTATGCCCAAGCCAATGATATAGGACGTACATAATTTAAAAAACCATTGGTAGGGCCATACCCGTTGACCTGCTACCTGGGTGTTGATCGAAGTCAGGTCTCTCGACTCGAATTCCGATCACCCAACCACTCAGCTATCGTGACATATATGTATTGCTCACATATACACCTATATTATTAATTATTTTCAATAACTCGTGGATCGAAATCGGTTCTCACGACTCGCTTAAAATATTTAAAAAAATTATACATTGACAACCTCCGTGGACGAGTGGCGTACACACCGGTTTATTTGGAGTCGTCAACTGAGGTCGCGGTTTCGATTCCCTGGACGGGTCAATAATACGGTACGGGACAATGTAGTAATAGTTATACATTGTTTCGGTTCTGGGTGTTTGTGGTACCTTCGTTGTTTCCGATTCCATAACACATGCTTTAGCTACTAACTTTCGGATCGGAGTAATATATATATATATATATATATATATATATATATATATATATATATATATATATATATATATATATATATATATATATATATATATATATATATATATATATATATATATATATATATATATATATATATATATATATATATATATATATATATATATATATATATGATGTGGTCTACATGTATTTATTTATTGCAATCATGGAAATTAATGAAATTGAACATTATTCTGTATTAGACAGACTTCAAAGAGAAATCTGTAATTGTCTTTTATCACCCATAGTAGCTATTCGTGAATATGATGTGTGATAATTGCATTAAATTGCGCACGGGCGGGATTCAAACCCTGGACCTCTAGCTTATTGACACACCTACGAACCACCGTGTCCTACACGCATCAGTTAAGATTAAATCGCTTTTTCCTTCGACTCTGAAGGGCGATGGCGTCATCTGCTAATTTCAACTTCTGACTACGCATCTAAATTCTAATAAATATGAAGAATTTTTATTAGAAGAAAGATAATTTTTAAATATTAGTCGTCAAGAGACCTGAGTTTGATGTTCACGTACGATTTACCTGTCAAGTTGTGGAAGGTTGGACGAAAGGACTTAATTTCCTGGACATATATCTACCCCATTATTAGGAATGGTGTGAAGAAATTTTTAACAATTTCTCATTAATTAACACAAAGTCCAGCAAGACATACATGTTTTAAAAATCAATAACTATTCATTTTATTTTTTGTATATTACCCCACGATCCAAATGTCTAGACTAGACCTCTGTCTACCCCTGTAATGGCAATTGCGTGAAGATATTTATTTATTTATTTATCATGAATTTAAAACGTCATAGCGCGTCTTCTTAATCAGTCTTATTAACTTCCTTTCACTCTTAGTATATTTATATTTACAGACTAGTTGCCCCCACGGCTTTGCCCTTAACACTTAACGCGGACCCCTAATTATGTTTCTAAAATAAAAGTAGCCTATATTACTTCTTATAATATTAGCTATCTGTCAGTGAAAGTCTCGTCAAGATCGATCAAGCCATTACAGAGATAAGCCGGAGCAAACAGACAGACAGGTAGACAAAACTTGTAAAATGTAAATTTTGTGAATGTGCGGTATACAGTCATATACATGTAGTAAGAAACGGTTATTATAATATTACAAACAGACACTCAAATTTTATTCATATTGTCATTATATATTCATATTAGTGTCATAATATCGTCTTTACTAGCGTTTAACTGGTTTATTGTATTTTTAAAGTTATTTTACAATTCTTTAAAGTCACGATAGCCGAGTTTTGGGGTGGCCAGAATTTCGAGTCAAGAGATCCGAGTTCGATCCCCAGGTGGCAAGCTCGTACCGATGGGTTGTTCAATAACTTATGTACGAATGATATCGTTGGCTTGGACATAAAGACGGTGACGAGCTCACTACCTGTCATGTTGTCGCGAAAAATGTCTTCGTCGGAAGGTGGGTCAAAGGGATTTAATTGTCTAAACTATACCTCTCTCTACCTCTGTATTGGGCATAGCGTGTAAATATTGTATAAAGCAATTATATTGATTTTTAAGCATATTTACGTGATTAAATTAAAGAAAAAGTTTAAATTCCAACTGACACGGGCGGGATTCGAACCCGCGACCTTCGCGGACACGTGGCGACGCTCTTACCGCCGAGGCACCGTGTCTTACACTATTGTTGTCTTATTGGCATAAACAAGGCATAAGTACTAAAAGAGAATACAGATTTAAAATATCAACTGATGCGTGTAAGACACGGTGGCTCGGAGGTAAGAGCGGATTGGCGAAGGTCGCAGGTTTGAATCCCGCCCGTGACAGTTGAAGTTATAACCTTTTTCTTGAATTTAATCATATTTTTTATAATTAAAAACTATATAGTATATACATAAATACTGTATGTATTATGAAGTGGGGCTGTATATGAAATTAGCAGACCTGAATTGTACGATTAAAACCAATGAGAAGGACCACAGATAAATAGTCTGCCAGCAAGTTGCCTGCGTTGTTTATTGACACATACACACACATAACGGCCTTTAGTGTCCACTGCAGGACATAGACCTCTCCCATAGGGAGGATTTGCCAGAATCGCAACGCTTGTCAAGTGGATTGGCGATCGCAGTAGCAGACCACTCGCACCTTAGACGCTGCTGCCCGTATTAGATCTGATTATAATGGTCTGTGGTTGTATACTTAGAGATGGTTATCGCGCAATCTATCGGTTGCCATAACGATACTCTAGGCTGTTTCCCTTTGTCGCCTCTTACAACGCCCACGGGAAGAAAAGGAGTGGCAATGTTCTTACACCGACACCACACGGTAAGGTTACCGTGAAGTTTACCAGTTTATTGTGTCTATTTACAGCGTTTATAAATTGTCAAAAAACGTATGCTACATTATGCGCACAATTCTGCTTCTTGGACTTATGTTTAGATTTGTTATGAAAACTAAAGAAATCTGTAAGGCATTCTGAGCAGACAATCTGAGATATTTCAAAGGCAGACCATTTGAATTTTTTTAAAACTTGACGCTTCCGCCATGCTCGAGTATAAAATTCTAAGTTTTTTTTTTTAACATTATAAGCTAGCGTTTAACTACAATCCCACCTGATGGTAAGTGGCGATGTAGTTTTTGTAGGTAGGCACACTAGCTTAGAAAAAGCCTATTCACTCTTCTCTTGAAGACATTGTAATCGGACGGAAAGACTGATGCAGGCAAATTATTCCAGTCCTTTGCTGTACGCATTATGAACGACGAAGCAAAACGCTTCGTCCGAATGTAGGGTACATCGACAACAAAAAGGATGGAGACCCGCCGTGCGTCTTGTTGTCCGATGATGGAAAGGGGAAGGGGGAATTAACTCATGTAATTCCTTCGCACACTCTCCAAAATGTAACCTGTAGAACACCGAGAGACTGGCCATCCGACGTCTGTGTTCGAGACTGGACAAATTGGTAGTAACCAAGTCAGGATCACCGATTAGCCGCTTGGCCCGACCCTCCACAGAGTCCAAGGCTGCCAGTTGATATTTAGGAGCTCCAGCCCATATGTGGCAGCAGTACTCTACAACCGACCGGACCTGAGCTTTATATAGGGTCAGAAGCTGTCCCGGAGTAAAGTAACGCCGCACTTTTGCAAGAACTCCCAATCTCCTTGCAGCGGCGGCTTTAGCCTTAGACTCAATGAACCGCCCAAAGTTAAGGTTTGACGTGATTACGACTCCTAGTAACTGGAGGCGGTCGGTGTATTCCTGAGATACATTCTGAAATTTAGGAGCCAAGGTGAACTGGCTCCTTTTGGTGGAGAACAGACACGCTTGCGTTTTGGTGGCATTGAATCTCACAAGATTGGTATTGTCCCAGTTGGAAACTGCCTGTAATGTAAGATTCATACGCTCTACCATGGCCTCCCGAGCAGCCTGTACTTGATCCTGTCTGGACTGAACACGCGCTAGATATCTCTCCACAACTGTGCTGTCATCTACATACCCAAAGAGACCGGGCTTGAGCAGGTTGTTTATGTGCAGCAGAAAGAGAGTTGCGGACAGAACAGACCCTTGAGGAACTCCGGCATTAATCGCCATAGCCTTCGATCAGCAGCCGTCAATAACGACTCGCAAAGACCGTTCCCGCAAAAAGTCTTCTATCCAGGCTATCAGTATAGAGGATATACCGTATGAAGGAAGCTTATTGAAAAGGCTAGCATGCCAGACCCTGTCAAAAGCCTTCGAGACATCGAGTGAAACCGCGAGTGCTTCACCACTGTTCTCGAGGGCCTCACCCCATAGATGTGTGACATACACTAGAAGGTGTATGTCCAGTCGACCGATTTCGGCGAAACCCGTACTGTTGATCGCTAAGGAGATCATTATGTTCTAGGTATGCCAAGAGGTGCGAGTTCAAAATACGCTCCATAATCTTACAGAGTATGGAGGTAATTGAAATAGGTGACTGGGTCAACACTGCTACCTTTTTTGGGCACGGGCTGTACGTTAGCAAGCTTCCAGGATTTGGGAACTAATCAAGGAGAGGCGATACAAGCGTGTCAGAACAGAAGACAACTCAGGGGCACAGGTCTTAAGCACTATTGCTGGAATACCATCAGGTCCACTGGCTTTGTTCACGTCCAGATGTCGCAACGTTTTGAGGACCTCTTTATTAGTAATGTGGACCTCTGACATTGAAGTACCACAGGAGGTAGGGAAGTTGGAAGTGCGTTGCTTGTGTCCAGACGTGAGTTGCTGGCAAAGAGAATCGCGAACAGTTCTGCCTTCTCTTTGCCGCATGAGCCAATGTCCCGTAGAGCTTAACCAGCGGAGGCAGTGAAGGTTTACAAAACTCGCCTCTATACCACCTTGGCAAGAGACCAAAAGCTCTACTGCCAGATGGTTGAGCAGAGAGCTTCGTGCCAATATGCCTAATGCGTTCGAAACGAGCCTTCCGTAACACCTTTTTGTATGTATTGGCGGCTAGATTAAAGGCTCTCTGACATCCGGAGTTTTACGGTTTCGAGCATCAACCCATGAGAGGTACGCCAAATGTTTAAGCTTTTCGGCTTGGGAAAATTCGGCGCTGAACCATGGGCGAGCTTTGCCACCAACGGGTACATCAGCAAAGGAATAAAATATTCCATAGCAAAACATACCACGTCAGTTATAGCATCCGCGCATCTCGATGGATCTCCGGAAGAGAAGCAGACCTGCCGCCAAGGATAAGATGCAAAGAAGTGTCGCATCTCATCCCAATCTGCTGACTTGTATCACCACACTCGCCTAGTACCATGTGGGTCGAGGTCTGTTGGCGTGTAAGACGATACAGATTTCACCAGACAGTGATCAGAGGTTCCTAGTGGAGAAGCCACCTCTACCTCATTCTGTCAGGATCAGTGGTCAGCAGAAGGTCTAGGCTGTTTGACCTTCAACGTCTGGCACCCTAGTGGCTTGCTTTACTATCTGGGAGAGGTTTAGCGATAAGGCGAAATTCCTCATTTCCTCCCAGCATGGTCAGTCTTCTGGTATGGGAACAGCCAATCCTGGTGAGAGGCATTAAAGTCTCCCAGAAAGACTAATTGTGCGGAGGGTACCGATGCTGGGCCATATCAGCGGCCTCACTTAGATATTCGAATAACCGAGTTGTCTCCTGGTCACCGCTGTGCGAACTGTATACACAAGAATAAACGATCTTATCGTCACCTGTGTCCACCAACACCCAAATGGTTGAAAAGTGGGGTCTTCAAGGTGACGGAGACGCTGGCAGCAGATGTCATTGCTGACGTACGCACAGACTCCGGCACGAAGGTAAAAGTTGTGCTCCAGCGAGAACCCTGGGTAGTCAAGGTACGCCACATCTAACGGACATCCAATTTGCGTCACCGTCAGAAAAGTAGGTGCGGCTTCTCAGTCTCAAGATGGTGATGGACTGCGTTGAGATTTGAGTGCAATCCTCGGATGTTAGAGAGGTGCACTTTCAAGGAGAGGACGTGCAACCGCTGTTTAACCTTACTTTTCTTTTTGGTACTTTTCATAAATGATAAGGAGTGAGAAGGGAAAGAAGATGGCAGTTGAACGAGGCGTTGCGTTGATGACCCAACGACATGAAAAAATTTTTGTGCCTATGGGAGCTTGATTTGGAGACTGCGGGGACGCCCGAACCCCCCCAGATATCTCCATCGGGTCCTCTCACCCGGTCGCTAACCGGCACGATGGAGCCACCCTGGGATTTTTCGCTAGTTGGCGGGGCAGCTTTTCATGAGTAGATAGTTCACTAATTGGGCCCCCTACTACCTGCGGTCGGCCAGCGGAGCACCGTGCTTCCGACACAGCAAAAGTTGACGTGTCGTACCCGGTTTACACATGCATCGCAACTGTTCAGACCCAACTTCCATAAGGCTTCACCTAGCATCTTGCCGGAACACGACCGAAGTCACTTGGCGGTAAGGCTTTGCTTAGGTGGAAGGTAACTTAAAGCCTGCGACCGAAGCCTACCGCCGGAAAGTGGCGCTGCTTGTTTAGCACTACCCAGGGGATACGTGTGAGAGTCAAGATTCAAGTATTTCTCACGGACGCGAGCAACATCATCCCCCAAGAATCTACTCAATAATTAAAATAACAATACAGATGTAAATATAAGAAATCTGTAGAAACGATTTTAAAAACGAGCAATGTATGTGATGTTGTCTCTATCAATGTGATGTCTGCCTCAGCGATTTTCTTTCTTTCTGTATTGGGAATTGCGTGAAGATATTTATATTTATTTACTATGGGATCGGAGTAATGTTTGTATGTGATGTGGTCTACATGTATTTATTGGTATCATAGAAAATAATGAATTTGACATTATGCTGTTTTAGAAAGACTTCAAAGGCATTTAATTGTGTAATTATTTTTCTTAATCCATAATAGCTATACGTGAATATTTTGTGTGATTATTGCATTAAAATGCGCACGGGCGGGATTCAAACCCTGGACCTCTAGCTTATTGACACACCTCCGAACCACCTTTGTCATACACGCATCAGTTAAGATTACATCTCTTTTTCTTTCGACTCTGAAGGGCGATGGCGTCATCTGCTAGAAATTATTCCATTTTCTAACTACGCTTCTAAATTCTAATAAATATGAAGGATATTTATCAGAAGTCAGATTATTTTTTTTAAATATTAGTCGTCAAGAGACCAAAGTTTGATCTTCACGTACGATTTACCTGTCAAGTTGTGGAAGGTTGGTCGAAAGGACTTAATTTCCTGGACATATGTCTACCCAATATTGGGAATGGTGCAAAGAAATTTTTTTAACAAATTCTCATTACTTAACACAAAGTCCAGCAAGACTTACATGTTTTAAAAATAAATAAATATGCATCATATTTTTTGTACATTATCCCACGATCCTATAGGCTAGTTGGTGGTGACCATGCTTTGCAGGTAGGGGTTGCGGGTTCGAATGACGGCGATAGAGCGTCAACTGTCACGTTGCCCATGTGAGCTTCGAAGAAATGTGGGACTAATGAAGGATTAATGTCGAAACCACGTTATACAAAGTTGAAGTTAAAATCAGGATATACCTAATTTTCTAGATTAGACCTCTGTCTACTCCTGTATTGGGAATAGCTTGAAGATATTTATTTATTTAATATTTCCTTATATTCTCGCCATATTCATTCCCCTACCTCTATGGCACGCCGCTCTCGCTAAATAAAATAATAATTATTATAAGAACGCTAATTTCCGAGTGCCGCCGTGTTATATTGTTTGTTACAAGAAAGCAAACTATAAGAATAAAACCTGCCTGCATCGACAAAGAAAGAAAATTGCAAGAAATTCTATGGCCCATGGGGCATGAGGTTCTTTGTAAACGAGTAGTATACTTATTCCATTTTTGTCCCACATATTAACGCACATTCGCACCGCATACGTTATTATTATAGATATTATTCCTTATGAAAGATATATTAAGGTGACATACATAAAGTTAGTAAGAAAATGATTAAATTTTATGCTTTTTAGACTGAATTAGTTCCAGTGCTCTTTAACATATGTCACTTAAAGATTGTATTGAGAGATAGGAAATGTTTTTCTTACCTAATGATTACCTGTTTGTATATGCGGATGAAGAAGCACGGCGTATATCCACCCCCGCGACGATTTAGGCGAATTATGTACGAAATACCGTGGGATTTTTAGTTGGTGAGGGCGTATCTCACCAACTGAAATCCCATGGTATTTCGTTTCTACCTCTGAAAACCTCGATAAATCTTTTGCCCACGTCCGCGGATGTTTCCATTCCACCCGTACAGGCTACTCTAGGCAGCGGAAAGCTCCCCCATGGAAGAGAGCGCATCATCTGCCGCTCAAATACGTAACCGACGCATATCTCCTTGAAAGAGGTGTGTTTAAAGGTCTCGGGTTATCATACTCATCAGGCAAAAGGCAAAAGCTTTTACTTCTCGTGAGGTGACATTCATGTAACAACAAAAGCAAGTATTCTTCTCTCTACGACGTAATGAATTTCGCGGAAATATTCCAGAATTTTTTCATAATATTCTTCTTCGGTACTACCTAAGTACTCGCGAAATGAAAAGCAATATAAAATAGGTACGTTGTATGTATTAAAAGTGAAATTTGTCGCACATGCACATAAAGAAAAGTCTAGACGGGAATCTATTTCCACGCGTACGAAGTCGCGGGCTATATGTTAGTATTACAATATAAATAATTTAACACTGCCAGAACCAAAACTAGAAATGTACAAAGCTGGACCTTACTACAGATCTATTTTAATTTATTATAATTTGCCAGAATCAATAAAAATAATTACTATAGAAAAACAGTTTAAACTAAAACTAAAAAATCTACTTATACAAAAAAGCTATTATTCTATGAAAGAATATATGGCGGATATAACACTAAAACACTATATTGCATAATCATAGAATAAGAAAAATATATTCATTAATAATAATGCAAAATTACATAAATAAAGAATTCATTAGTTAATTTATAATATAATATACTTTAAAGAAATATATATGAACAAAAATCAAATTGCTATATACTCTTTCAAGGTGTGTAAATATTTTTAAGAACTTCAAATGGGAACTTTATATTCTTTTCTCCAATGTATATACATATACAAGCAAATAAATAAATAAATGAATACGTTAATATGACACCTAGGACTGAGGTGATCGTGCCCGACTAATGTCTAGGAAAAGAGTTAATATTGTATCTCCAACATTATAAAATTTCCTTTCGCCTGTTTTATCTCCGCTAGAGATAGACTCTGTGTCGATAGACGAATTTAAATTCTTATTCCAATGAATAAATACACACATACTGTTGTCAAGGGTCAGACAAATCAAACTCAAACTTAGACTTCAATAAATGTTTATTGATCCACACTAACAACATTAATTAAAATATGAAAACAAATGTAGTTTTTTAATTGTATGTTGCGTCTACATCAAACATCATCAAACATCAAACATGATTGCAGCATCGAATACCCCCCGGCTAAATTGTCAATACAACATCCCTTTTAAGCCAATGTTAAAATAATATTTTGGTGGGCTTACCAAAGTACCATTTTTATAAATAGGCCGAATATTAATTTAAATTAAATGTTTCACTATTAATTTATACAATTATCTAGTAAAACTTAGTAACCTATAATTGACCGTTTAACTTGAACACTGAACATCTTTCAAAACAACATCCCTTTTAAAACCAATGTTAAGATAGTATTATTATATAAAATAATCATAATTACAAATACTTCACGCAATTCCCAATACAGGGTAGACAGAGGCCGAGTCTAGACAATTAAGTCCCTTCGACCCACCTTTCACCGAAGATATTTTGGGACAACGTGACAGGTGGTGAGCCCGTCGCCGCCTTTATGTCCAAGCCAAAGATATTCGTACATAAGTTTTTGAAAAACCCATTGGTACGAGCCTACCAACTGGGGATCGAACTCGGGTCTATTGACTCGAAATTCCGACCACCCAACCTCTCGGCTATCGTGACTTGCAAACGTGAATTACAAATACTGTTTTTATAAATAGCCTCAGTATATTAAAATTAAATATTAAAACAATGGATTTATAATTATCCATTGAAACTATGTAAACATTAATTAACGCAATAGAACACTGAAAACTTAGTCAAAACAAAATCTCTTTTAGGCTTATGATAAAATACCAGTGGACACATGGCCATAAATGGCCTTAGTTACATTTGGATTGAATAATTAACTATGAATTTGTAATTACATCTCAAGGCTCTCTAAACATTAATTAACCCAACAATACATACCTAGAAACATACATTGATAGGTTGAAAATCACATACATTGCTCCGATGTCTCATGCGTAAGTACTCACTTGTGTTATGGAATAAGAAACAACGAATGGGCCACAAATACCCAGTCCCGAGACAAGTAGAAAAGTTGATTTACTCTTTAAGATTTTCCCTTAGTCTATACCCATAGCATATATTGGCACATAGATACCCCAAGGAATAATACCGGTCCTAAGTACAAATGTTATGTTAGGTTATGTTAGGTAAGGTTGCGAGGTGTCTGGTAGTGCGATCGCCAATCTGCCTGCCAAGCGAGGTGATTACAGCACGCGAGAGGCCTATGTCCAGCAGTGGACTACAGCAAGCTGTTATGTGTGTACGTTATATAAGTGTAATGTATAAGTTGAAAGTAACATTTGTAACTTAATAAAATAAAATAAATCGATCTTTGACGCGCCCGCCACCGACGACAGCGATTCCGAATGATTCCGATTCTAATAAATGTGTTAGAGAATAAAGTGATTTTTTTAGTAATTCTTTCTCCATAGAGTAAAGCAACGATCGCTTCTACAACGATATCCCAGTGGTATAGGTTACTGTTGGAGCCGAAAAGATGATATTTACAGTTCTTAAATGTTTGTTCAAGGTTGATGCTAAAGCTACTGAACGGATTTTGATCCCGTTTCCATTCTCTAATGTCTTGTTTTTCAACTTAGAAACTGACGCACGAATCTCAATGATTCCTGCATCGGTTTCTAAAAATGGTACATTATTTGTTTGTGAATTGAAATCTGTAGAACGGATTTAGATGCGGTTTTCAATGTTACACATGGCTCTCTAGACTTCTATAGTCTTACTTAAGAACTGCAATACATTTTGTCCCCTCAAAGTCTGTTTATAGATGGCCAGCGAGCCGCCCCGGCATCGCGCTACATATGTTTTTCGGTCGTGGTAACGTAAATTGTATCGCTTCATACTCCTTTCAAAGTCACCAATACTTAGAGGAAAACATTTTGAAAATGCTGAGTTACGTGTAAGTACGAGTTTTTAACTTTGAAAATTACAAGCTCACATACAACTGCTCATTTCTTAGTTTCATTCTAAAAGTTTCGTCACGTTTGTACTGACATCGGGCGTTGTTTCATCTTTGAAATGCACTCGAGAAGTCCTCACACTATACTAACGGCTGCAGTATCGGAGGGAGAGACATAGTGTTGTCGCAGACACGTTATGATGTTTACTTTTTAATTAATTTTAATGTCATAACCCAAAACATATAGAGCAATATTTCTTTATTATTTTTATTTGTAATCACGATAACCGAGTGGTTGGGTGGTCGGAATTTCGAGTCGAGAGAATCGTGAGACCCGAGTTCGATCCCCAGGAGGCAGGCTCGTACCAATGGGTTTTAAAAAACTTATGTTCGAATTATATCGTTGGCTTGGACATAAAGACAGCGACGGGCTCACCACCTGTCACGTTGTCTCGAAAATATCTCCGGTGGAAGGTGGGTCGAAGGACTTAATTGTCTAGATTAGACCTCTGTCTACTCCTGTATTTGGAATAGCTTGAAGATTTATTATTTTATTATTATAAGAACGCTAATTTCCGAGTGCCGCCGTGTTATATTGTTTATTACAAGAAAGCAAATTATACGAAGTAAACCTGCCTGCATCGTCATAGAAAGAAAAATGCAAGAAATTCTGTGGCCCATGGGGCATGAGGTTCTTTGTAAACGAGTAGTATACTTATTCCGTTTTGTCCCACATATTAACGCAAATTCGCACCGCATACATTATTATTATAGATATTATTTCTTATGAAAGATATATTAAGGTGACATACATAAAGTTAGTAAGAAAATGATTAAATTTTATGCTTTTAGACTGAATTAGTTCCAGTGCTCTTTAACATATGTCACTTAAAGATTGTATTGAGAGATAGGAAATGTTTTTCTTACCTAATGAATACCTGTTTTTATATGCGGATGAAGAAGCACGGCGTATATCCACCCCGCGACGATTTAGGCGATTATGTACGAAATACCGTGGGATTTTAGTTGGTGAGGGCGTATCTCACCAACTGAAATCCCATGGTATTTCGTTTCTACCTCTGAAAACCTCGATAAATCTTTTGCCCACGTCCGCGGATGTTTCCATTCCACCCGTACAGGCTACTCTAGGCAGCGGAAAGCTCCCCCATGGAAGAGAGCGCATCATCTGCCGCTCAAATACGTAACCGACGCATATCTCCTTGAAAGAGGTGTGTTTAAAGGTCTCGGGTTATCATACTCATCAGGCAAAAGGCAAAAGCTTTTACTTCTCGTGAGGTGACATTCATGTAACAACAAAAGCAAGTATTCTTCTCTCTACGACGTAATGAATTTCGCGGAAATATTCCAGAATTTTTTCATAATATTCTTCTTCGGTACTACCTAAGTACTCGCGAAATGAAAAGCAATATAAAATAGGTACGTTGTATGTATCAAAAGTGAAATTTGTCGCAAATGCATATAAAGAAAAGTCTAGACGGGAATCTATTTCCTCGCGTACGAAGTCGCGGGCTATAAGTTAGTATTACAATATGGATAATTTAACACTGCCAGAACCAAAACTAGAAATGTACAAAGCTGGACCTTACTACAGATCTGTTTTAATTTATGATAATTTGCCAGAATCAATAAAAATAATTACTATAGAAAAACAGTTTAAAATAAAACTAAAAAATCTACTTATACTAAAATGCTATTATTCTGTGAAAGAATATATGTCGAATATAACACTGAAACACTATATTGCATAATCATTGAATAAGAAAATATATTAATTAATAATAATGCAAAATTACATAAATAAAGAATTCATTAATTAATTTATAATATACTTAATATAATATACTTTATAGAAATATATATGAACAAAAATCAAATTGCTATATGCTCTTTCAAGGTGTGTAAATATTTTAAGAACTTCAAATGGGAACTTTATATTCTTTTCTCCAATGTATGTACATATACAAGCAAATAAAATAAATAAATAAATGAATACGTTAATATGACACCTAGGACTGAGGTGATCGTGCCCGACTAATGTCTAGGAAAAGAGTTAATATTGTATCTCCAACATTATAAAAATTTCTTTCGCCTGTTTTATCTCCGCTAGAGATAGACTCTGTGTCGATAGACGAATTTAAATTCTTATTCAATGAATAAATACACACATACTGTTGTCAAGGGTCAGACAAATCAAGATCAAACTTAGACTTCAATAAATGTTTATTGATCCACACTAACAACATTAATTAAAATATGAAAACAAACGTAGTTTTTAATTGTATGTTGCGTCTACATCAAACATCATCAAACATCAAACATGGTTGCAGCATTGAATACCCCCTGGCTAGTTTGTCAATACAACATCCCTTTTAAGCCAATGTTAAAATAATATTTTTACATTAGAAATATTATTGAAAGTACCATTTTTATAAATAGGCCGAATATTAATTTAAATTAAATGTTTCACTATTAATTTATACAATTATCTATTAAAACTTAGTAAACTATAATTGACCGTTTAACTTGAACACTGAACATCTTTCAAAACAACGTCCCTTTTAAAACCAATGTTAACATAGTATTATTATATAAGAAATCTAATTACAAATACTTCACGCAATTCCCAATACAGGGTAGACAGAGGCCGAGTCTAGACAATTAAGTCCCTTCGACCCACCTTTCACCGAAGATATTTTTGGGACAACGTGACAGGTGGTGAGCCCGTCGCCGCCTTTATGTCCAAGCCAAAGATATTCGTACATAAGTTTTTGAAAACCCATTGGTACGAGCCTACCAACTGGGGATCGAACTCGGGTCTATTGACTCGAAATTCCGACCACCCAACCTCTCGGCTATCGTGACTTGCAAACGTGAATTACAAATACTGTTTTTATAAATAGCCTCAGTATATTAAAATTAAATATTAAAAACAATGGATTTATAATTATCCATTGAAACTATGTAAACATTAATTAACGCAATAGAACACTGAAAACTTAGTCAAAACAAAATCTCTTTAGGCTTATGATAAAATACCAGTGGACACATGGCCATAAATGGCCTTAGTTACATTTGGATTGAATAATTAACTATGAATTTGTAATTACATCTCAAGGCTCTCTAAACATTAATTAACCCAACAATACATACGTAGAAACATACATTGATAGGTTGAAAATCACATACATTGCTCCGATGTCTCATGCGTAAGTAGCAAACTCACTTGTGTTATGGAATAAGAAACAACGAATGGGCCACAAATACCCAGTCCCGAGACAAGTAGAAAAAGTTGATTTACTCTTTAAGATTTTCCCCTTAGTCTATACCCATAGCATATATTGGCACATAGATACCCCAAGGAATAATACCGGTCCTAAGTACAAATGTTATGTTAGGTTATGTTAGGTAAGGTTGCGAGGTGTCTGGTAGTGCGATCGCCAATCTGCCTGCCAAGCGAGGTGATTACAGCACGCGAGAGGCCTATGTCCAGCAGTGGACTACAGCAAGCTGTTATGTGTGTACGTTATATAAGTGTAATGTATAAGTTGAAAGTAACATTTGCAACTTAATAAAATAAAATAAATCGATCTTTGACGCGCCCGCCACCGACGACAGCGATTCCGAATGATTCCGATTCTAATAAATGTGTTAGAGAATAAAGTGATTTTTTTAGTAATTCTTTCTCCATAGAGTAAAGCAACGATCGCTTCTACAACGATATCCCAGTGGTATAGGTTACTGTTGGAGCCGAAAAGATGATATTTACAGTTCTTAAATGTTTGTTCAAGGTTGATGCTAAAGCTACTGAACGGATTTTGATCCCGTTTCCATTCTCTAATGTCTTGTTTTCAACTTAGAAACTGACGCACGAATCTCAATGATTCCTGCATCGGTTTCTAAAATGGTACATTATTTGTTTGTGAATTGAAATCTGTAGAACGGATTTAGATGCGGTTTTCAATGTTACACATGGCTCTCTAGACTTCTATAGTCTTACTTAAGAACTGCAATACATTTTGTCCCCTCAAAGTCTGTTTATAGATGGCCAGCGAGCCGCCCCGGCATCGCGCTACATATGTTTTTCGGTCGTGGTAACGTAAATTGTATCGCTTCATACTCCTTTCAAAGTCACCAATACTTAGAGGAAAACATTTTGAAAATGCTGAGTTACGTGTAAGTACGAGTTTTTAACTTTGAAAATTACAAGCTCACATACAACTGCTCATTTCTTAGTTTCATTCTAAAAGTTTCGTCACGTTTGTACTGACATCGGGCGTTGTTTCATCTTTGAAATGCACTCGAGAAGTCCTCACACTATACTAACGGCTGCAGTATCGGAGGGAGAGACATAGTGTTGTCGCAGACACGTTATGATGTTTACTTTTTAATTAATTTTAATGTCATAACCCAAAACATATAGAGCAATATTTCTTTATTATTTTTTATTTGTAATCACGATAACCGAGTGGTTGGGTGGTCGGAATTTCGAGTCGAGAGAATCGTGAGACCCGAGTTCGATCCCCAGGTGGCAGGCTCGTACCAATGGGTTTTAAAAAAAAAACTTTTGTTCGAATTATATCGTTGGCTTGGACATAAAGACAGCGACGGGCTCACCACCTGTCACGTTGTCTCGAAAATATCTCCGGTGGAAGGTGGGTCGAAGGACTTAATTGTCTAGATTAGACCTCTGTCTACTCCTGTATTTGGAATAGCTTGAAGATTTATTATTTTATTATTATAAGAACGCTAATTTCCGAGTGCCGCCGTGTTATATTGTTTATTACAAGAAAGCAAATTATACGAAGTAAACCTGCCTGCATCGTCATAGAAAGAAAAATGCAAGAAATTCTGTGGCCCATAGGGCATGAGGTTCTTTGTAAACGAGTAGTATACTTATTCCGTTTTGTCCCACATATTAACGCAAATTCGCACCGCATACATTATTATTATAGATATTATTTCTTATGAAAGATATATTAAGGTGACATACATAAAGTTAGTAAGAAAATGATTAAATTTTATGCTTTTTAGACTGATCCAGTTACTGGATTAGTTCCAGTGCTCTTTAACATATGTCACTTTAAGATTGTATTGAGTGATAGGAAATGTTTTGCTTACCTAATAATTACCTGTTTTTATATGCGCATGAAGAAGCACGGCGTATATCCACCCCCGCGACGACTTAGGCGAATGATGTACGAAATACCGTGGGATTTTTGGTTGGTGAGGGGGCGTGTCTCGCAACTAAATCTCCTGACCTAAATCTCTGAAAGCCTCGATAAAGCTTTTGCCCTCATCCGCCGATGTTTCCATTCCACCCGTACAGGCTACTCTAGGCAGCGGAAAGCTCCCCCATGGGCAGAGCGCATCATCTGCCGCTCAAATACGTCACCGACGCATATCTACTTGAAAGAGGTGTGATTGTGGGTCGCGGGTTATCATACTCATCAGGCAAAAGGCAAAAGCCTTTACTTCTCGTGAGGTGACATTCTTGTAAAAACAAAAGCAAGTATTCTTCTCTCTACGACGTAATGAATTTCGCGGAAATATTCCAGAATTTTTCCATAATATTCTTCTTCGGTACTACCTAAGTACTCATGAAATGAAAAGCAATATAAAATAGGTACGTTGTATGTATCAAAAGTGAAATTTGTCGCAAATGCATATAAAGAAAAGTCTAGACGGAATCTATTTCCTCGCGTACGAAGTCGCGGGCTATATGTTAGTATTACAATATAAATAATTTAACACTGCCAGAACCAAAATAGAAATGTACAAAGCTGGACCTTACTACAGATCTATTTTAATTTATTATATTTGCCAGAATCAATAAAAATAATTACTATAGAAAACAGTTTAAAACAAAACTAAAAAATCTACTTATACAAAAAAGCCATTATTCTATGAAAGATTATATGTTGGATATAACACTGAAACACTATGTTGTATAATCATTGACTAAGAAAAATACATTAATTAGTAATAGTACAAAATTAAATAAATAAAGAATTCATTATTTAATTTATAATATACTTAATATAATATACTTTATAGAAATATATATCAACAAAAATCAAATTGCTATGTACTCTTTCAAGGTGTGTAAATATTTTAAAGAACTTCAAATGGGAACTTTATATTCTTTTCTCCAATGTATGTACATATACAAGCAAATAAATAAATAAATAAATAAATGAATACGTTAATATGACACCCAGGACTGAGTTGATCGTGCCCGACTAATGTCTTGTAAAAGAGTTAATATTGTATTTCCAACATTATAAAATATTCTTTCGCCTGTTTTATCTCCGCTAGAGATAGACTCTGTGTCGATAGACGAATTTAAATTCTTATTCCAATGAATAAATACACACATACTGTTGTCAAGGGTCAGACAAATCAAAATCAAACTTAGACTTCAATAAATGTTTATTGATCCACACTAACAACATTAATTAAAATATGAAAACAAATGTAGTTTTTTAATTGTATGTTGCGTCTACATCAAACATCATCAAACATCAAACATGGTTGCAGCATTGAATACCCCCTGGCTAGTTTGTCAATACAACATCCCTTTTAAGCCAATGTTAAAATAATATTTTTACATTAGAAATATTATTGAAAGTACCATTTTTATAAATAGGCCGAATATTAATTTAAATTAAATGTTTCACTATTAATTTATACAATTATCTATTAAAACTTAGTAAACTATAATTGACCGTTTAACTTGAACACTGAACATCTTTCAAAACAACGTCCCTTTTAAAACCAATGTTAACATAGTATTATTATATAAGAAATCTTATTACAAATACTGTTTTTATAAATAGCCTCAGTATATTAAAATTAAATATTAAAAACAATGGATTTATAATTATCCATTAAAACAATGTAAACATTAATTAACGCAATAGCTATAAACACTGAAAAATTAGTCAAAACAATATCTCTTTTTAGGCTTATGTTAAAATACCATTGGACACATGGCCATAAATGGCCTTAGTTACATTTCGATTGAATAATTAACTATGAATTTGTAATTACATCTCAAGGCTCTCTAAACATTAATTAACCCAACAATACATACGTAGAAACATACATTGATAGGTTGGAAATCACATACATTGCTCCGATGTCTCATGCGTAAGTAGCAAACTCACTTGTGTTATGGAATAAGAAACAACGAATGGGCCACAAATACCCAGTCCGAGACAAGTAGAAAAGTTGATTTACTCTTTAAGATTTTCCCTTAGTCTATACCCATAGCATATATTGGCACATAGATACCCCAAGGAATAATACCGGTCCTAAGTACAAATGTTATGTTAGGTTATGTTAGGTAAGGTTGCGAGGTGTCTGGTAGTGCGATCGCCAATCTGCCTGCCAAGCGAGGTGATTACAGCACGCGAGAGGCCTATGTCCAGCAGTGGACTACAGCAAGACTAGAGAATAAAGTGATTTTTTTTAGTAATTCTTTCTCCACGCAGGTAAAGCAACAGTCGCTTCTACAACGATATCCCAGTGGTATAGGTACTGTTTGAGCCGAAAAAGATGATATTTACAGTTCTTAAATGTTTGTTCAAAGTTGATGCTAAAGCTACTGAACGGATTTTGATCCTGTTTCCATTCTCTAATGTCTTGTTTTTCAACTTAGAAACTGACGCACGAATCTCAATGATTCCTGCATCGGTTTTAAAAATGGAACATTATTTGTTTGTGAATTGAAATCTGTAGAACGGATTTAGATGCGGTTTTCAATGTTACACATGGCTCTCTAGACTTCTATAGTCTTACTTAAGAACTGCAATACATTTTGTCCCCTCAAAGTCTGTTTATAGATGGCCAGCGAGCCGCCCCGGCATCGCGCTACATATGTTTTTCGGTCGTGGTAACGTAAATTGTATCGCTTCATACTCCTTTCAAAGTCACCAATACTTAGAGGAAAACATTTTGAAAATGCTGAGTTACGTGTAAGTACGAGTTTTTAACTTTGAAAATTACAAGCTCACATACAACTGCTCATTTCTTAGTTTCATTCTAAAAGTTTCGCCACGTTTGTACTGACATCGGGCGTTGTTTCATCTTTGAAATGCCCTCGAGAAGCCCTCACACTAAACTAACGGCTGCAGTATCGGAGGGAGAGACATAGTGTTGTCGCAGACACGTTATGATGTTTACTTTTTAATTAATTTTAATGTCATAACCCAAAACATATAGAGCAATATTTCTTTATTATTTTTTATTTGTAATCACGATAACCGAGTGGTTGGGTGGTCGGAATTTCGAGTCGAGAGAATCGTGAGACCCGAGTTCGATCCCCAGGTGGCAGGCTCGTACCAATGGGTTTAAAAAAAAAAACTTTTGTTCGAATTATATCGTTGGCTTGGACATAAAGACAGCGACGGGCTCACCACCTGTCACGTTGTCTCGAAAATATCTTCGGTGGAAGGTGGGTCGAAGGGACTTAATTGTCTAGATTAGACCTCTGTCTACTCCTGTATTTGGAATAGCTTGAAGATATTTATTATTTTATTATTATAAGAACGCTAATTTCCGAGTGCCGCCGTGTTATATTGTTTATTACAAGAAAGCAAATTATACGAAGTAAACCTGCCTGCATCGTCATAGAAAGAAAAATGCAAGAAATTTGTATCTATGGGGCATGAGGTTCTTTGTAAACGAGTAGTATACTTATTCCGTTTGTCCCACATATTAACGCAAATTCGCACCGCATACATTATTATTATTATAGATATTATTTCTTATGAAAGATATATTAAGGTGACATACATAAAGTTAGTAAGAAAATGATTAAATTTTATGCTTTTAGACTGAATTAGTTCCAGTGCTCTTTAACATATGTCACTTTAAGATTGTATTGAGTGATAAAATGTTTTGCTTACCTAATAATTACCTGTTTTATATGCGCATGAAGAAGCACGGCGTATATCCAAATTCCTTCGCGACGATTTAGGCGATTATGTACGAATACTGTGGGATTTTAGTTGGTGAGGGCGTATCTCACCAACTGAAATCCCATGGTATTTCGTTTCTACCTCTGAAAACCTCGATAAATCTTTTGCCCACGTCCGCGGATGTTTCCATTCCACCCGTACAGGCTACTCTAGGCGGCCGACTCCCCATGGGCAAGGCGCATCATCTGCGCTCAAATACGTCACCGACGCATATCTACTTGAAAGAGGTGTGATTGTGGGTCGCGGGTTATCATGCTCATCCAGGCAAAGGCAAAAGCCTTTACTTCTCGTGGTGACATTCTTGTAAACAAACATGTATAGAAAACCAGTTTGAATAAAACTAAAAAATCTACTTATACAAAAAGCCATTATTCTATGAAAGATTATATGTTGGATAACTTGCACCGAAACACTATGTTGTATAATCATTGACTAAGAAAAATACATTAATTAGTAATAGTACAAATTAAATAAATAAAAATTCATTATTGACCCCAATTTAAAATTCACATTAGTTAATTTATAATATACTTAATATAATATACTTTATAAATATATATCAACAAAAATCAAATTGCTATGTACTCTTTCAAGGTGGTAATAATGTTTTAAGAACTCAAATGGAACTTTATATTCTTTTCTCCAATGTATGTACATATACAAGCAAATAAATAAATAAATAAATAAATGAATACGTTAATATGACACCCAGGACTGAGTTGATCGTGCCCGACTAATGTCTTGTAAAAGAGTTAATATTTTTTTTTTTGTGGAAAAGGTAGGCAAACGAGCAGGTGGCTCACGTGATGGTAAGTGATTACCGCCGCCCATGAACACCCGCAATACCAGAGGCATAGCAGATGCGTTGCCTCGCCAAAGTCACCCCCATAATTGGGAGGAGGGGTGTGTAAACCTTCAGTTACCTGCACTCACCAGACAAAACACAGAAGTTTGTTAGACTTCTACTTTACGCCGGTATTCTGTGAGGTCGTGGTACTTCCCCGGTCAAGCCGGCCCATTCATGCAACAACAGAAGCTGAAGCGTGGCTCTACCACTGTCTAATTTCCAACATTATAAAAATTTATTTCGCCTGTTTTATCTCCGCTAGAGATAGACTCTGTGTCGATAGACGAATTCAAATTCTTATTCCCATGAATAAATACACACATACTGTTGTCAAGGGTCAGAGAAATCAAAATCAAACTTAGACTTCAATAAATGTTTATTGATCCACACTAACAACATTAATTAAAATATGAAAACAAATGTAGTTTTTTAATTGTATGTTGCGTCTAACATCAAACATGGTTGCAGCATCGAATACCCCCTGGCTAGTTAGTCAATACAACATCCCTTTTAAGCCAATGTTAAAATAATATTATTACATTAGAAATATTATTGAAAGTACCATTTTTATAAATAGGCCGAATATTAATATAAATTAAATGTTTCACTATTCATTTATACAATTATCTATTAAAACTTAGTAAACTTTAATTGACCGTTTAACTTGAACACTGAATATCAAAACAACGTCCCTTTTAAAAGCAATGTTAAGATAGTATTATTATATAAGAAATCTAATTAC
>JAGSMR010000348.1:0-38756 GCA_029286605.1 Sericinus montela | reverse complement strand
CTAATTACAAATACTTCACGTTGCGTCTAGATCAAACATGGTTGCAGCATCGAATACCCCTGGCTAGTTTGTCAATACAACATCCCTTTTAAGCCAATGTTAAAATAATATTTTTACATTAGAAACATTATTGAAAGTACCATTTTATAAATAGGCCGAATATTAATTTAAATTAAATGTTTCACTATTAATTTATACAATTATCTATTAAAACTTAGTAAACTATAATTGACCGTTTAACTTGAACACTGAACATCTTTCAAAACAACGTCCCTTTTAAAACCAATGTTAACATAGTATTATTATATAAGAAATCTAATTACAAATACTTCACGCAATTCCCAATAAAACTTAGACTTCAATAAATGTTTATTGATCCACACTAACAACATTAATTAAAATATGAAAACAAACGTAGTTTTTTAATTGTATGTTGCGTCTACATCAAACATCATCAAACATCAAACATGGTTGCAGCATTGAATACCCCCTGGCTAGTTTGTCAATACAACATCCCTTTTAAGCCAATGTTAAAATAATATTTTTACATTAGAAACATTATTGAAAGTACCATTTTTATAAATAGGCCGAATATTAATTTAAATTAAATGTTTCACTATTAATTTATACAATTATCTATTAAAACTTAGTAAACTATAATTGACCGTTTAACTTGAACACTGAACATCTTTCAAAACAACGTCCCTTTTAAAACCAATGTTAACATAGTATTATTATATAAGAAATCTAATTACAAATACTTCACGCAATTCCCAATACAGGGGTAGACAGTAGATCGTCATAAGTTACTCATGGAGAAAGAATTACTAAAAAAATCACTTTATTCTCTAACTAACTAATAAATGTAATAGAATCGAATCATTCGGAATCGCTGGTCGTCGATGGCGGGCGCGTCGTCCACGCCGACCGTGAACTTGTACCCTGGTCCGCGCCCAGGTAGGAGTAAGACATGAAGTAGAGCGTGTAGGTGTGCCAGGGCCCGCGCCGCACACGAAGTCCAGCTGCATTCTGGAGGCGCGGCGCGCCAGCGACACGCGCTCGATGGACAGTGCAGGCTGTTGCTCTTCGGCTCGCCTACCACCACTCCACCAGCCCCCTGCGCTTGCGGCAATACGCGTGCGACATGGCGGGACATGGAGCCACTGGGCTAACGATATAAGTGTGTGTGTGTGTGTGTGTGTGAAATGTTCAGCAGAAATGAATTTTTATTATTATGTTGCAAATGTTACTTTCTGACTTATACATTTCACTTATATAACGTACACACATAACAGCTTGTAGAGTCTGATTGTTGGACATAGGCCTCTCGCGTGCCGAGAGGCCTATGTCCATATTATAATTACAAATTCATACTTAATTATTCAATCCAAATGTAACTAAGGCTATTTATGGCCATGTGTATTAATGGTATTTTAAATATAAGCCTAAAAAGAGATATTGTTTTGTCTAATTTTTCAGTGTTCATAGCTATTGCGTTAATTAATGCTTCATATAGTTTTACAGATAATTATAAATCCATTGTTTTTAATATTTAATTTTACATACTGAGGCTATTTTCAGAGTAAAACAGAATTTGTAATCAGATTTCTTATATAATAATACTATCTAACATTGGCTCCAAAAGGGACGTTGTTTTGCGTTATTGTTCAGGTTCGCCAGTTCATCATTTACTTATTTTAATAGATAATTGTATAAATTAATAGTGAAATATTTGAATTAAATTAATATTCGGCCTATTTATAAAATGGCAATTTTTGATAATATTTCTGAAGTCGTAAAATATTATTTTAAATATCATTTAAAAGGGATGCGTTGTATTGACAAACTAGCCGGAGGTTAATTGACGCTGCAAAACTAGTTGTCGATGTTAGACGCAACATACAATTAAGAAACTAGCATTTGTTTTCATATTTTAATTATCATGTTGTATGGATCAATAAACATTTATTGAAGTCTGCTCGTTTTGATTTGTCTGGACCCTTTGACAACAGATTTGTGTGTATTTATTCATTGAATAAGAATTTAAATTCGTCTATCGACACAGAGCTATCTCTAGTGGAGATAAACAGGCGAAAGAAATTTTTATAATGTTGGAAATATGGCTTCATTAACTCTTCTTTCCTAGATATTAGTCGGGGTACGATCACCCCAGTTCTAGGTGTCATATTAACGTATTTATTTATTTATTTGCTTGTATATGTACATATACTGAGAAAAGAATACAAAATTCCCATTTGAAGTTCTTAAAAATATTTCTTAATATACACCTTGAAAGAGTATATAGCACCTGATTTTGCTGATATATATATATTTCTATAAAGTATATTATATTAAGTTATTATAATTAACTAATGAATTTTAAATTAATTAATGAATTTTGACTTATTTAATTTTGTATTATTATTAATTAATATATCTTCTTAGTCAATGATTATACAACTGTTCGTATTAGAATGTCTCCTGCAAGATGCTGCGACGACCAGCAGAACATTGCGCTCGATGGGCAAATGACACAGGACCTTTCTATGTGGCGAGATCCTTAGAGAGGCGTATGTTCAAAGCAGTAGACTTTGTTAGACTGTTGCGATGACGATGACTGCGATAAGAAGTACATGTCACATGAGATATTGCAATTACACTTTGTTAAATGAAAGCACATTTATTGAATGACAATATTTATCGATTGGTCTACCATCTTTTAGATGTATATGTTTCGGTTCAAATATATTGAGATTTTAATGTTTTATACTTTAGTATTTTATTATTGAATATGACCCGTCATATACGCAAATTATACCTACTTTTTACTAACATTACTGCTACGCACACCAGTGTACATATAGATATCGCAACTCATACTTATTATGCGTTTTCGTGTATCTTCAACATCACATTATTAAATCAGAGATAAGAAGCATACTTGTAAGATGTATAGTGAGGGTAGAGTTAGAAGTTTCTAGGATTAAACTTATAACAAATTCAAGTAGTTTCCAAGATTAAAGATTGGCTATCGTGACTTTCTTTGAGTTTCTGTGAAGGCACCTCTAAATACCTATGTACGTCGGTGGTGCACTTGGATCATTGCCTGTGTTCCGGGGCTGGCAAGGATGGAGGGGCAGCGCCCACCCGACGGTATGCAGCTGCAGCGTATAGCGGTCATAAACTGACCCTGTAGCTTAGTTGCTAGCGAACCCGCTCTCTCGAAGCTTAGTTGATGATTTACATGTGCATACGAATCCTTCCTCTGTCCGTGAGGAGTGTCTGAGAGGCGACAGAGGAGAGCCCTACCCTACCCATCTCGAAAAACATCAGATTAAAATGAGTAAACTGAGGACAAAGTTGACTGGACAAATCCGCCTGAATGATCAAGTGAGAAGCCTGTAGAATCAATCCTGAAATGGACTTTCATAGGCTGTTTTTATGTATATACTCAAACTAACCATGTCTGTAGTAATTAGCAACACAATGAATAGTATCACTGAAATCGGTGGAGCTCTGTTCTGTGATATCAGTATCACTTTTGCAGGATTAGCTCATTTTGTTTGGGCTAGCTCCTAACACCGGTTAAGAGTAATATACCGCAAAGATGTGAATGATGTGAATATGTGGATATATCAGGAGTTAATTTTGTTACGCAACTGATATTCAGGGGTTCCTAACTATGACATAATTATTATTCTAATGATATATAAACATTTAAAATGTTAAGATAATTGCACGTTCCTCGCCAGGCATCCGAGATGCTGCGCCACTGCACGGACCCCTCGTCCTCGGCGCGTCACCAGGTCCAACGTCTGGGAGCACGGGATCTAGTCACATGAACGATGTGCGATGCTATATTGAAATTGAGCTGAAACTCTAATTGTAAAACTATGTCCTTCCGAACTAAGAAATTTACTAATAATTGTATTGTGTTATATTTTTATAATAAATAAACTTATTAGCTGTTTTAACTGTTTTATTTCTTTAACAATCTACAAAACAACGATAAGCTTTTTTACAGTTTGTGTTATCAAGCTAGATTATGCTTTCTGCCAGTGTAAGTCCTGTTGTTCATCCAGCTGTGTCTCAGAGATTAGCCGGAACAGAAACGGACAGACACCTGAAACGTTGGACCGATTTTGACGGAACTTTCACTGGCGGTAGCTGATGTTGTAAGGTGTAACTAAGGTTAGCATTATTTTAGAAACAATAATTAGGGTTTCGTGTTAACTACAAAACCGTGAGAAGAGTCGCAGGGGCAGCACGGGGTCGAAGGCTGTTACACAACTAAGCTACTTTACTTAGATGCACCGACAAAAGCTTATAGTTACTCTGCGCCGTAATCGCCACGCTTAAAAAGGCAGATTGGCGATCGCACTACCAGACACCTCGCAACTCAACCTAACATGTCCCAACCTAACATTTGTACTTAGGACGGCATTATTCCTCAGTAATCTATGATGATATTATTCCTTGGGTACATAGACTCAAAGGGAAAATGTTAAAGAGTAAATCTATTTTTTCTATACGTCTCGACTGTATTTGTATCTATCTGTTGTTTCTTATCCCATAAATACAAAGTGAGTTTGCTACTACCTGGGGCGAGACATCGGTGCAATGTATGTGATTTTCAACCTATCAGTCGTATGTTTCTACGTATGTATTGTTAATTAATGTTAAGAGATGGAGATATAATTACAAATTCATAATTTCTAATTATTCAATCCAAATGTAATTAAGGCCATTTATGGCCATCTGTCCAATGGTATTTTAAATATACCTAAAAAGAGATATTGTTTTGTCTAATTTTTCAGTGTTCATAGCTATTGCGTTAATTAATGTTTATATAGTTTTAACGGATAATTATAAATCCATTGTTTTAATATACTGAGGCTATTTATAAAAAACAGTATTTGTAATAAGATTTCTTATATAATAATACTATCTTAACATTGATTTTAAAAAGAGACGTTGTTTTGAAAGATGTCAGTGTTCGGGTTAAACGGCTAATTATAGTTTACTAAGTTTTAATAGATATTTTTATAAATTAATAGTGAAACATTTAATTTAAATTAATATTCGCTTCTTATCATTAAATGGTACTTTTAATAATATTTCTAATGTAAGTATTATTTTAACATTGGCTTAAAAGGGATGTTGTATTGACAACCAGTCAGTTATTCGATGCTGCAACCATGTTTGATGTTAGACGCACATACAATTAAAAACTACATTTGTTTTCATATTTTACCTAATGTTGTTAGTATGGATCAATAAACATTTATTGAAGTCTAAGTTTGATTTTGATTTGTCTGACCTTGACAACAGTATTTGTATTTATTCATTGGAATGAGAATTTAAATTCGTCTATCGGGACACAGAGTCTATCTCTAGCGGAGAGAAAACAGGCAAAAGAGCCTTTATAATGTTGGAAATATATTAACTCTTTCCTAGACATTAGTCGGGCACAGCCGACCACCCCAGTTCTAGGTGTAATATTAACGTATTGATTTATTTATTTGCTTGTATATGTACATACATTGGAGAAAGAATATAAAATTCCCATTTGAAGTTCTAAAATATTTATTAATTCCTAAGAGTATATAAAGAATTTGGATTTTGTTGATATATATACATATTTCATAAAGCATATTATATTAAGTATTATAACTAACTAGTTCAGAATTCTCAAATTAATCAATGAATTCCTTGACTTATTTAATTTTGTATTATTATTAATTAATATATCTTCTTAGTCAATGATTAAGAACTGTCTGTATTAGGAATGTCTCCTGCAAGATGCTGCGACGACCCGTGCAGAAACAGTAAGTTTGACGGGTGTGCAAATGACAGTGGACCTTTCATGTGGCGATCCTTAGGATAGGCGTATGTCTGTGCAGACTTCTGTTAGACTGTTATGATGACGATGATCATGAGCTAAGAAGTATATGTCATATGGAGATATTGTAATTACACTTTGTTAAATGAAAGGTCATTTATTGAATGACAACATTTATCGATTGGCTCCACCATCTTTAGATGTATGTTTCGTTTAAATATATTGAGATTTTGATGTTTTATACTTTTAGTATTTTATTATTGAATATGACCTGTCATATACGCAAATTACATCATTTTTACTAACATTATCACATGCACACCAGTACATATAGATATCGCAAATCTCATACTTTGACAGTGTTTTTGTATCTTTCAACATTAACATTATTAAAACAGATAAGTATACTTGTAAAATGCTAGTGGAAAGGAGAGTTAGAAGTTTCTAGGATTAAACTTTTATAACAAATTCAATAAGTAGTTTCAAGATTAAACATTGGCTATTAGTATATTATATTGATATGGCCATAATGGCCTTAGTTATTACATTTGGATTGAATAATTAAGTATGAATTGTAATTATATCTCTGCCTCTTAACATCAACCTTAACAATACATACGTAGAAACATACACTGATAGTTTAAAATCACATAAGCACACCGATGTTCATGCGTAAGTAGCAAACTCACTTGTGTTATGTGGTGGAATAAGAAACAACGAATGGGCCACAAATACCTGTAGTCCCGAGACATGTAGAAAAGATTACCTTTAACATTTTCCTTAGTCTATATGCCCCAAGGAATAATACCTTATCCCAAGTACAAATGTTAGGTTAGGTTATGTTAGGTTAGGTTATGAGGTTCTTCTGGTAGTGATCGCCAATCCAGCCTGCCAAGCGTGGCGATTACGGCACGCGAGGCCCATGTCCAAGAAAGCGGACCACCGCAAGCCGTTATGTGTGTACGTTATGGCGTAATGTATAAGTCAAGTAACATAAGCTTTGGTCGGTGCAGCATCTAAGTAAGTGTTTTGCTGTGTAACAGCCTTCGACTAAATGCTGCCCCTGCGGCTCTTCTCGCGGTTTTGTAGTGTAAACGCGAAACTCATTTATTGTTTCTAAAATAATGTTAGCCTTAGTTACATCTACAACATCAGCTACCGCCAGTGAAAGTCTTGCCAAAATCGGTCCGACGTTTCAGGTGTCTGTCCGTTTGTTCCGCTAATTCTGAGACGGCTAGACCGATTTCAACGGACTTACACCGGGCAGAAAGCTGATTTTTGTGGCGTAACGTGGGATCGTAGGCTACTTTTTTATTTTAGAAACATATTCACACATATCCTCCAATACAGAGGTAGACAGAAGTTCAGGGACGATTGAATCCTTCCGACCCACCTTCACCGAAGATTTTGGACAACGTGACAGGGTAGACGAGCTTATCGTTGTTTTTGCGTAGATTGTTAAAATAAAATAAAACAGTTAAACACATGTCAGTTTCATTTATTATAAAAATATAACACAATGCACGTAACAAATTATTAGTAAATTTCTTAGTTCGGAAAGCGACAGGTTTTAATTAGAGTTTCGTGCTCAATTTCATTATCGCATCGCATCGTTCGTGACTAGATCCAGGGCTCCCAATTGGACCTGGTGACGCCGGAGACGTGGGGGTCCGTGCAGCAGCAGCAGCCTCGGATACCTGGCGAGGAACGTGCAATTATCTTGCACTGCTTTTAATAAGTTTATATATCATTTAGAATATTTAATTCCTGTCATGGTTAGAACTAGATATCAGTTACGTAACAAAAGTGCTCACATATCCCGTTATCTGGCACCATTCACATCTTTACGAGTATAAGGATCTTAACTGGTGTTGAGCTAGCCCAAACCAAAATGAGCTAATCCTGCAGTGATAATGACAGTCAAGCAGAACGGGCTCACTGATTTCAGGATACTATTCATAGTGTTATAGTGCTACGAACGCGGTTAGTTGAGCATACATAAAACAGCCTATGGAAAGTCCATTTCAGGATTGATTCACAGGCTTCTCGCGACTATTCAGGCGGGATTGGCGATCGCTTGTCACCAGCCTTGCACATTTTAACTTGGTATTTTTCGAGATAGGTAGGGTAGGGTAGGGCCTCCCTGTCGCCTCGAGACACTACGCAAGCAGAGAGGATTCGTATACATGTAAATCATCAACCCCAGCTCGAAGGCGGGGTCACAAAGTAACCAAGCTACGGGGCCAGCTTGTGACCTGCTCCTCCACGCCGGTAGCTGGTGCCTGTCCCGGGAGTGGGGCGCGTCTCCGCCGCGCACCAGCCCCGGAATCGCGACAGTCCAAGTGCACCGACGTACATAGAGTACTAGAGGTGCCTTTATAAGCCAATCCAAGAAAGTCACGATAGCCAATCTTTAATCTTGAAATCATTTTGAAGTTGTTATGGGTTTAAATCCTAGAAACTTCTAACTCTGCCCTCACTGTACATCTTACAAGTAGCTACTTATCTCTGTTTTAATAATGCACGTTAAAAGATACACGGAAAACGCATAATAAGTACAGAGATTGCGATATCTATGTACACTGGTGTGTATGTGATAATGTTAGTAAAATGAGTGTAATTTATGTATGACAGGTCATATTCAATAATAAAATATTAAAAAGTATAAAACATCAAAATCTTAATATATTTAAACAGAAACATACATCTAAAGATGGTAGACCAACTGATAAATGTTTTCATTCAATAAACACTTCATTTAACAAAGTGTAATTGCAATATCTCATGTGACATGTACTTTATCATGATCATCGTCATCATAACAGTTCAACAGAAGTTCACTGCTGAACATACGCCTCTCCTAAGGATCGCCACATAGAAAACTCAGTCATTTGCACCTGATCGTGGACTTCCCGCAATGTTCAGCAGGTCGCAGACCCGTGGGAGACATTCTAATACAGACAGTTGTATAATCATTGACTACAAAAGATATATTAATTATCAATAATACAAAATTAAATAAGTCAAGAATTCATTAATTAACGAAGAATTCATTAGTTAATTTATAATATACTTAATATAATATACTTTATAGAAATATGTATATATATCAACAAAATCAAATTGCTATATACTCTTTCAAGGTGTGTAAATATTTTAAGAACTTCAAATGGGAACTTATATTCTTTCTCCAATGTATGTGCATACAAGCAACAAATAAATCAATACGTTAATATGACCTAGAACTGAGGTGATCGTGCCCGACTAATGTCTATAGGAAAAGAGTTATTATTGTATTTCCAACATTATAAAATTTTCTTTTCGCCTGTTTTATCTCCGCTGGAGATAGACTTGTGTCGATAGACGAATTCTAAATTCTTATTCCAATGAATAAATACACAAATACTGTTGTCAAGGGTCAGACAAATCAAAATCAACTTAGACTTCAATAAATGTTTATTGATCCATACTAACAACATTAATTAAAATATGAAAACAAATGTAGTTTCTTAATTGTATGTTGCGTCTAACATCAAACATGTTGCAGCATCGAATAACCCCCGCTAGTTTGTCAATACAACATCCCTTTTAAGTTTTCAATGTTAAAATAATATTTTTACATTAGAAATATTATTAAAAGTACCATTTTTATAAATAGGTTGAATATTGTACTTAAATTAAATGTTTCACTATTAATTTATACAATTATCTATTAAAACTTATAAACTATAATTGACCGTTTAACTTGAACACTGAACATCTTTCAAAACAACGTCCCTTTTGAAACCAATGTTAAGATAGTATTATTATATAAGAAATCTTATTACAAATACTGTTTTTATAAATAGCCTCAGTATATTAAAATTAAATATTAAAAAAGTAATGGACTTATAATTATCCATTGAAACTATGTAAACATTAATTAACGCAATAGCTATGAACACTGAAAATTAGACAAAACAATATTCTTTTAGGCTTATGTTAAATACTATTGGACACATGGCCATAAATGGCCTTAGTTACATTTTACATACAGATTGAACAATAAGTATGAATTTGTAATTATGTCTCAAGGCTCTCTTAACATTAATTAACCCAACAATAAGCATGTAGAAACATACATTGGATAGGTTGAAAATCACATACATTGCACTGATGTCTCATGCGTAAGTAGCAAACTCACTTGTGTTATGGAACAAGAAACAACGAATGGGCCACAAATACCCAGTCCTGAGACATGTAGAAAAAGTAGATTTACCTTTTAACAATTTCCCTTTAGTCTATATGCCCCAAGGACACACCCGTCCTAAGCATGTCGTTAGGTTAGGTTATGAGGTGTCCGGGAAAAGGATCGCCAATCTGCCTGCCAAGCGGCGATTACGGCACGCGAGAGGCCTATGTCCAGCAGTGGATCACTGCCAGCCGTTATGCGTACGTTACATAAGTGTAATGTATAAGTCGAAAGTAACATAAGCTTTTGTCGGCAGCATCTAAGTAAGTGTTTAGTTGTGCAAATGTTCTCTCGACTAAATGCTGCCCCTGCGGCTCTTCTCGCGGCTTCTGTGAAAACGCGAACTCTATTTATTGTTTCTAAAATAATGCTAAATTAGTTAATTTACAACATCAGCTACCGCCAGTGAAAGTTCCGGTCAAACGGTCCAGACGTGTTTTCAGGTGTCTGTCCGTTTGTTCCGGCTAACTTCTGAGACGGCCAGACTGATTTCAACGGACTTACACTGGCAGAAAGCTGATTTTTTTTGTGGCGTAACGGGATCGTGGCTACTTTTTATTTTTAGAAACACATTCACACATATTCTCCAATACAGAGGTAGACAGAAGTCTAGGACGATTAAATCCTCCGACCCACCTTTCACCGAAGATTTTGGGGACAACGTGACAGGTAGCGACGAGCTTATCGTTGTTTTTGCGTAGATTGTTGGGGAAATAAAACAAAGTTAAACATGTCGCTTCCATTTATAAAATATAACACAATGCAACAAACGATGGGGTAAATTTCTTAGTTCGGAAAGCGACATAGTTTTAATCAGAGTTTCAGCTCAATTTCAGTCATTGCATCGCATCGTTCGCACTAGATCCAGTGCTCCCAATTTGACTCCAGGACGCTGAGGACGAGGGGGTCCGTGCAGCAAGGCGCAGCAGCTCGATACCTGGCGAGGAACGTGCACTATCTTAACATTTTAAATGTTTATATATCATTTAGAACACACCCAGGCCATGGTTAGGAACCGTAGATATCAGTTACGTAAATGTGCGTTTGATATCCTGTTATTCACATCCATTCACATCTTTGCGAGTATATTATCTTAACCGGTGTTAGAGCCAGCCCAAACAAAATGAGCGAATCCCTGCAAGTGATACTGATATCACAGAACGGGCTCTACCGATTTCAGTGATACCATTCATTGTGTTATAGTGCTACGAACGCGGTTAGTTTGAGTATATATATACAAAACAAGTCTATGAAAGTCCATTTCAGGATTGACTTACAGGCTTCTCGCGATCATTCGTAGCGTGATTTCGTTTAACGCTTTGTCACCAGTTTGCCTATTTTAATCTGTATTTTCGAGATAGGTAGGGTAGGTAGGGCTCTCTCTGTCGCCGCCTCTCGAGACACCATGGACAGAGAGGATTCGTATGCACATGTAAATCATCAAACCCTAGCTTCGAAGGCGGGCCGCTAGCAAATCTGCCAGTCAGCTCGTGACCTGCTCCTCCACGCTGCAGCTGTGCCTGTCCCGAGTGGGCGCCGCCCCTCCCGCCTCGCACCAGCTCCCCCGGAACTGCGGACAGCCGTCCAAGTGCACTGACGTAATATGAGTATTTAGGAGGTGTCAGCCAATCCAAGAAAGTCACGATAGCCAATCTTTAATCTTGAAACTACTTGAAGATGTTATGTTTAAATCCAAAACTCTAACTCTGCCCTCACTGTACATATTATAAGCAGCTACTTATCTCTGTTTTAATAATGTTAATGTTTAAGATGTACACGAAAACGCATAATAAAGTATGAGATTGGTGATATCTATATGCACACTGAAAATGTGATAAATGTTAGTAAAATGAGTGTAATTTTATGTATATGACAGGTCATATTGAATAACAAAATACTAAAAAGTATAAAACATCAAAATCTCAATATATTTAAACAGAAACATACATCTAAAGGTAGACCAATCGATAAATGTGTTGTCATTCAATAAATGACCTTCATTTAACAAAGTGTAATTGTACATCTCTGCGATATGTACTTCTATCATGATCATCGTCATCATAACAGTCTAACAGAAGTCTACTGCTGAACACATGCCTCCTAAGGATCGCCACATAGAAAGGTCCTGTGTCATTTGCACCCACCGACTTCCCTGCAACAAGCCTCTGCAGGTCGCTCCAGCATTCCAGGGAGAGCATTCTAATACAGACAGTTGTATAATCATTGACTAAGAAAGATATATTAACATCAATAATACAAAATTAAATAAGGAAGAATTCATTAATTAATTTAAAGAATTCATTAGTTAATTCTCCTGAGGAATATACTTAATGTAATATACTTTATAGAAATATGGTATATATATCAACAAAAATCAAATTGCTACATACCTTCAAGGTGTGTAAATATTTTACGGCACGCGAGAGGCTTCCAGCCCCAGCAGCAGATCACCGTGCCAAAATGCAGTGGTATGTACGTATAAGTCGAAAGTAACATGTTTTGTCGGTGCAGCATCTGCGGCAAGCTTAGTTGTGCCTTCGACTAAACGCTGCCCCTGCGGCTCTTCTCGCGGTTTTGTAGTTAACGCGAAACACTAATTATTGTTTCTAAAATAATGCTAGCCTTAGTTACACCTACAACATCAGCCGCGTACCAAAAAGTGAAAGTTCCGTCAAAACTGTCCAGACGTTTCAGGTAAAGTCTGTCCGTTTGTTCCGGATATCCAGAAGATGCTGTGGCGTAACGTGATCGTAGGCTAATTCTTATTTTAGAAACATATCTACATATATTCCTCTTACAGAGGTAGACAGAAGTCTAGACGATTAAACCTTCCGACCCACCTTCACCGAAGATTTTGGGACAACGTGACAGTGTAGCGACGAGTTTATCGTTGTTTTGCGTAGATTGTTAAAGAATAAAACAGTTAAAAACATGTCAGTTTCATTTATTATAAAAATATAACACAATACAACAAATTATTAGTAAATTTCTAGTTCGGAAAGGCGACATAGTTTGCACTTCAGAGTTTCAGCTCACTCAATATCGCATCGCATCGTTCGTGACTAGATCCAGCCCCAATTGACCTGGTGACGCTGAGGACGTGGGGTCCGTGCATATGCAGCAGCTCGGATACCTGGCGAGAAACGCAATTATCTTGAAGGGTTTTAAATGTTTATATATCATTTACTTTACTTTATAGAAATATGTATATATATCAAATAAAAAATCAAATTGCTATATACTTTTTCAAGGTGTGTGTAAATATTTTAAGAACTCTAAATGAGAATTTTATATTTTTTCTCCAATGTATATACATATGCTGCCAACAAATAAATAAATACGTTAATAAGGACACCTAGATCTGAGGTGATCGTGCCTGTCTACAGCTGAAGTTGATGATTTACATGCATACGAATCTCATCTGTGAGCACCCTGAGAGGCGACAGAGGGAGAGCCCTACCCACCCTACCTATCTCGAAAAATACCAGATTAAATGAGCAAATTGGTGACAACGCGATCGACAATCCGCCTGAGAATGATCGCGGAGAAGCCTGTAGAATCAACTTGAAATGGACATTCATAGGCTGTTTTATGTATACATTAAACTAACCGCGTCTTCGTAGCACTATATAACACAATGAATAGTATCACTGAAATCGGTAGAGCCTGTTCTTTTTGATATCAGTATCACTTCTGGGTAGTGGATTAGCCTTATTTTGTTTGGTCTAGCTCCTACCACCGGTTAAGATAATATATCGCAAAGATGAATGGATGAATAACAGGATATTTCAGAGCAATTGTTACGTAACTGATATCTAGTTCCCAACCATGACATAATTATTCTAAATGATATAAACATTTAAAACGTTAAGATAATTGCACGTTCCTCGCTGTATCCGAGCTAAGCTGCGCCACTGCACGGACCCCCACGTCCTCGGCGTCACCAGGTCCAAATGGGAGCCCTGATTCAGTCACGAACGATGCGATGCGATATTGAAAAATTGAGCTAGAAATTTACCAAACTATGTCCTTTCCGAACTAAGTATAGAAATTTACTATTAATTTGCTTGTGTTATATTTTTATAATTAATGGAAACTGGATATGTTTTTAACTGCTTTTATTTCTTTAACAATTTACGCAAAACAACGATAAGCCGTCGCCACCTGTCATCACGCTGTCCCAAAAATTCGGCAGAAAGGTGGTCGGAAGGATTTAATCGTTCAGACTTTAGTCTGCCTCTGTATTGAGGAATATATGTGAATATGTTTCTAAAATAAAAAGGTAACATGATCCCACGTTACGCCACATCAAAAATTGAAAGCTTTCGTTGTGCGTAAGTCCTGCTGAAATCGGCCCAGCTGTCTCAGAGATTAGCTGTGGAACAAACCCGTGACAGACACCTGCAACGTCTGGACCGATTTTGACGGAATTTTCATCAAGTGGTATTGATGTCAAAAGGTGTAACTCATACAGCATTATTTAAGAAACAATACTAGGCTCAAAGTGTTTACTACAAAACCATGAGAAGAGCCGCAGGGGCAGCATTTAGTCGAAGGCTGTTACACAACCAAGCTTACTTACTTAGATGCTGCACCGACAAAGCTTATGTTACTTTCGACTTACATTACACCTGCACCCACACACATAACAGCTTGCAGTAGTCCACTGCTGGACATAGGCTCTCGCGCCGTAATCGCCACGCTTGGCAGGCAGATTGGCGATCGCACTACTAGTAGACACCTCGCAACTCCAACCTACATAACCCAACCTAATATTTTGTACTTAGGACGGCATTATTCCTTGGGGCATATAGACCAAAGGGAAAATGTTAAAGAGTAACCTACTTTTTTCTACACATCCCGGGACTGGGGCATTTGTATTCATTCGTTGTTTCTTATTCCATAACACAAGTGAGTTTGCTACTTACTACGAGACGTCGGTGCAATGGTTGTGATTTTCAACCTATCAATGTATGTTTTACGTATGTATTGTTGGGTTAATTAATGTTAAGAGAGCCTTGAGATATAATTACAAATTCATACTTAATTATTCAATCCAAATGTAATCTAAGGCCATTTATGGCTATGTGTCCAATGGTATTTTTTAACATAAGCCTAAAAAGAGATATTGTTTTGTCTAATTTTTTCAGTGTTCATAGCTATTGCGTTAATTAATGTTTACATAGTTGTACGATAATTATAAATCCATTGTTTTTAATACATTTAATTTTAATATACTGAGGCTATTTATAAAACAGTATTTGTAATAAGATTTCTTATATAATAATACTATCTTAACATTGGTTTCAAAAGGACGTTGTTTTGAAAGATGTTCAGTGTCTAAGTTAAACGGTCAATTATAGTTTACTAAGTTTTTACTAGATAATTGTATAAATCAATAGTGAAACATTTAATTTAAATTAATATTCGGCCCATTTTTATAAAATGGTACTTTTATCATTACTTCTAATGTAAAAATATTATTTTAACATTGGATTAAAAGGCGATGTTGTATTGACAACCAGCTGGGGTTATTCGATGCTGCAAAACCATGTTTGATGTTAGACGCAACATTCAATTAAGAAACTACATTTGTTTTCATATTTTAATTAATGTTAGCAGTATGGATCAACAAACATTTATTGAAGTCTAAGCTTGATTTTGATTTGTCTGACCCCTTGACAACAGTATTTGTGTATTTATTATTCATTGAATAAGAATTTAAATTCGTCTATCGGACACAGAGTCTATCTCTAGCGGAGATAAACAGTAAGGAAAAAGAAATTTTTATAATGTTGGAAATATAATATTAACTCTTTTTCCTAGACATTAGTCGGGCACGATCACCTCAGTTCTAGGCAAAGTCGGCATTAACGTATTTATTTATTTATTTGCTTGTATATGTACATACATTGGAGAAAAGAATATAAAATTCCCATTTGAGTTCTTAAAATATTTACACACCTTGAAAGGTATATAGCATTTTTGATTTTTGTTGATATACATACATATTTCTATAAAGTATATTATAATAGAGTATATTATAAATTAACTAATGAATTCTTTAAATTAATTAATGAATTCTTGACTTATTTAATTTTGTATTATTATTAATTAATATGTCTTTCTTAGTCAATATTATACAACTGTCTGTATTAGAATGTCTCCCGCAGATGCTGCGACATTGCAGAACATTGCAGGAAGTCGATGGGTGCAAATGACACAGGACCTTTCTGTGTGGCGATCCTTAGGAGAGGCGTATGTTCGTGATAGACTTCTGTTAGACTGTTATGATGACGATGATCATGATAAGAGTACATATCACATGAGATGTACAATTACACTTTGTTAAATGAAGGTCATTTATTGAATGACAACATTTATCGATTGGTCTACCATCTTTAGATATATGTTTCTGTTTAAATATATTGAGATTTTGATGTTTTTATACTTTTTAGTATTTTATTATTCAATATGACCTGTCATATACATAAAATTACCTCATTTTACTAACATTATCACATGCACACCAGTGTACAATAGATATCACGCAATCTCATATATTATGCGTTTTCGTGTATCTTTCAACATCAACATTATTAAAACAGAGATAAGTAGCTACTTATAATATGTACAGTGAGGGCAGAGTTAAGAAGTTTCTAGGATTTAGAGAAGCATATAACAACTTCAAATAGTTTCAAGATTAAAGATTTGCTATCGTGACTTTAGTTGGCTTGTGAAGGCACCTCTAAATACTCTATATACGTCAGTGCACTTGGACGGCTGTCGCAGTTCCAGGGGCTGGTGCGCGGCGGGAGGAGACGCCCACTCCCGGGACAGGCGCAGCTGCAGCGTGGAGGCAGGTCTAAACTGACCCCGTAGCAATTTGCTGTGACCCCGCCTTCGAAGCTATGAGGTTGATGATTTATGTGCATACAGATACTCTCTGTCCGTGAGTGTCTCGAGAGGCGACAGAGGAGAGCCCTACCTACCCTACCTATCTCAAAAATACCAGATTAAAATAGGCAAACTGGTGACAAAGCGATCCTTAGTCACCTGAATGATCGCGAAAAGCCTGTAGAATCAATCCTGAAATGGACTTTCATAGGCTGTTTATTATGTGTATACTCAAACTAACCGCGTTCGTAGCACTATAACACAATGAATAGTATCACTGAAATCAGTAGAGGCTTCAGGCTGCCTTGATATCAATTATCACTTGGGATTAGCTCATTTTGTTTAGGCCTAACTCTAACACCGGTTGAATAATATACTCGTAAAGATGTGAATGGATGTGAATAACTTAAGGATATATCACAGCACTTTGTTACGTAACTAATATCAGTTCCCGACCGCTGACGTAAAATTAATATTCTAAATGATACCATAAACATTTAAAACAGCATTCCAAAATATTTGCGTTCTCCGCCAGGTATCCGAGCTGCTGCACTGCTGCGGTTACGTCCTCGCGTCCGCAGGTCAATTGGGGCCCTGGATCTAGTCACGAACGATGCGATTCGATATTGAAATTGAGCTGAGTGCAAAACTATGTCCTTCCGAACTAAGAAATTTACTAATAATTTGTTGTATTATATTATATTATTATAATAAATAGAAACTGACATGTTTTAACTGTTTGACCCTACTCTAACAATCTACGCAAAACAACGATAAGCTCGTCATACCTGTCCACGTTATCTAAAATCTTCAGTGAAGGTGGGTCGGAAGGGTTAAATCGTCTAGACTTCCTGTCTACTCTGTATTGGGCAATATTAGTAGATATGTTTCTTAAATAAAAAAGTAGCCTACGATGATCCCACGTTACGCCACAAAAAATCTGACTTTCTGCCAGTGTAAGTCCCGTTGAAATCGGTCTAGCCGTCTCAGAGATTAGCGGAACAAACGGACAGACACCTGAAACGATATTCCGCAGTACTTTGTTAAATGAAAGGTGTTTATTGAATGACAACATTTTATCCGTTGATGCATCTTTAGATGCTTATGTTTCTATTTAAATATGCCAAGTTTGGTGTTTTATACTTTTAGCATTTTATTATTGAATATGACCTGTCATACACCCAAATTACCTCATTTTTACTAACATTATGCATGCAAGTGGCCATAGATACTCCGCAATCAGCACTGACCATGCGTTTTCCGTGTATCTTTCAACATTAACATTATTGAGCAGAGATAAGTAGCTGCCCCTTAAGATGTACGAGTGAGGGCAGGTTGAGTTTCTAGGATTTAAACTTATAACAACTTCAAGTAGTTTCAAGATTAAAGATTGGCTATCGACTTTCTTGGATTGGCTTGTGAAGAGCACCTCTAAATACTCTATGTACGTCGGTGCATGGACGACTGTCGCAGTTCGGGCGCTGGTGCGCGGCGGAGGGGCAGCGCCACTCTCAGGACGGGCGCAGCTGCAGCGTGGAGGCAGGTCTGAGCGGCCCGTAGCTTAGTTGCTAGCGACCCCGCCGCCCTTCGAAGCTAGGGGTTGATGGTTACAATGTGCGCCACAGTCCTCTCTGTCCGTGAGTGTTTCGGAGGCGACAGAGGGAGAGCCTACCTACCCACCTATCGAAAATACCAGATTAAAAGGCCGACCAAACTGGTGACAAAGCGATCCGACAATCCGCCTGAATGATCGCGAGAAGCCTGTAGAATCAATCCTGAAATGGACTTTCAGGCTGTTTATTATGTGTATGATTAAACTAACTGCGTTCAGCACTATAACACTGACAATGAATAGTATCACTGAAATCGGTAGAGCCCGTTCTGTGATATCAGTATCACTTGCAGGATTAGCTCATTTTGTTTGGGCTAGCTCAACACCGGTTAAGATAATATATCGAAGATGTGGAATGGATGAATACTGGTGATATATCACAGCACTTTGTTACGTAACTAATATCAGTTCCCCGACCATGACATAATTAATATTCTAAATGATATATAAACATTTAAAACGTTAAAATATTTGCACGCGTTCCTCGCCAGGTATCCGAGCTGCTGCGCCACTGCACGGAATTCCCCACGTCCTCGGCGTCACCAGGTCCAATTGGGAGCCCTGGATCTAGTCACGAACGATGCGATGCGATATTGAAATTGAGTTGAAACTCCAATTAAAACCTTATGTCCTTCCGAATCCAAGAAATTACTAATAATTTGTTGTATTGTGTTATATTATTATAATAATAAATGGAAACTGGACATGTTTTAACTGTTTTATTTCTAACAATCTACGCAAACAACGATAAGCCTGTCGCTACCCGTCACGTTGTCCCAAAATCTTCGTGAAAGGTGGTCGGAAGGGTTAAATCGTTCAGACTTCTGTCTACCCTGTATTGGAGCAATATTAGTGAATATGTTTCTTAAATAAAAGTACGCGATCCCACGTTACGCCACAAAAAATCAGCTGCCAGTGTAAGTCCTGCTGAAATCGGTCTAGCCGTCTCAGAGATTAGCCGGAACAAACGGACAGACACCTGAAACGATGTTGCAATTACACTTTGTTAAATGAAAGGTCATTTATTGAATGACAACATTTATCGATTGGTCTACCATCTTTAGATGTATGTTTCTGTTTAAATATATTGAAGTTTTGATGTTTTATACTTTTAGTATTTTATTATTGAATATGACCTGTCATATACGCAAATTACACTTATTTTTACTAACATTATCACATGCACACCAGTGGACATATAGATATCGCAATCTCATACTTATTATGCGTTTTCGTGTATCTTTCAACATTAACATTATTAAAACAGAGATAAGTAGCTACTTGTAAGATGTACAGTGAGGGCAGAGTTAGAAGTTTCTAGGATTTAAACTTATAACAACTTCAAGTAGTTTCAAGATTAAAGATTGGCTATCGTGACTTTCTTGGATTGAGTTTGTGAAGGCACCTCTAAATACTCTATGTACGTTTGCGCACTTTGGACGACTGTCGCAGTTCCGGGGCGCTGGTGCGCGGCGGAGGGAGCAGCGCCCACTCCTGGACGCAGCGCAGCTGCAGCGTGGAGGAGCAGGTCACAAACTGACCCCGTAGCTTAGTTGCTAGCGACCCCGCCTTCGAAGCTAGGGGTTGATGATTTACATGTGCATACGAATCCTCTCTTGTCCGTGAGTGTTTCGAGAGGCGACAGAGGGAGAGCCCTACCTACCCTACCTATCTCGAAAAATACCAGATTAAAATGAGCAAACTGGTGACAAAGCGATCGACAATCCGCCTGAATGATCGCGAAGCCTGTAGAATCAATCCTGAAATGGACTTTCATAGGCTGTTTTTATGTATATACTCAAACTAACCGCTTTCGTAGCAATATAACACAATGAATAGTATCACTGAAATCGGTAGAGCCCGTTCTGTGATATCAGTATCACTTGCAGGATTAGCTCATTTTGTTTGGGCTAGCTCCTAACACCGGTTAAGATAATATACTCGTAAAGATGTGAATGGATGTGAATAACAGGATATATCAGAGCACTTTGTTACGTAACTGATATCTAGTTCCCAACCATGACATAATTAATATTCTAAATGATATATAAACATTAAAAACGTTAAGATAATTGCACGGTCCTCGCCAGGTATCCGAGCTGCTGCGCCACTGCACGGACCCCCACGTCCTCGGCGTCACCAGGTCCAATTGGGAGCCCTGGATCTAGTCACGAACGATGCGATGCGATATTTTTTAATATTTAACTTATTACTTTTGACAATTTGATTCTCTGTATTTTTTTATTCACATGAATTAATTAATTTTTTGACATGAATTTGTAAGACAAGATATTCTAACAAGACGTTGTAATTTTGAAATAATTAGTATTTGTACGCCACACAAGGCAAAGACATGTTGGACATTACTCCTAAATATTATGTAAACAGCTTTCTTTACACATGTTTTAACAAATAAATTATCATTATCTTATCTTTATAAGTTTTTATAAATAGCCTCAGTATATTAAAATTAAATATTAAAAACAATGGATTTATAATAATCCATTGAAACTATGTAAACATTAATTAACGCAATAGCTATGAACACTGAAAAATTAGATAAAACAATATCTCTTTTTAGGCTTATGTTAAAATACCATTGGACACATGGCCATAAATGGCCTTAGTTACATTTGGATTGAATAATTAACTATGAATTCGTAATTATATCTCAAGGCTCTCTTAACATTAATTAACCCAACAATACATACGTAGAAACATACATTGATAGGTTGAAAATCACATACATTACACCGATGTCTCATGCGTAAGTAGCAAACTCACTTGTGTTATGGAATAAGAAACAAACGTGAATGGGCCACAAATACCCAGTCCCGAGACATGTAGAAAAAGTAGATTTACTCTTTAAGATTTTCCTTTAGTCTATATGCCCCAAGGAATAATATCATCATAGATGCCCCAAGGAATAATACCCGTCCTAAGTACAAATGTTAGGTTAGGTTATGTTAGGTTAGGTTGCGAGGTGTCTGGTAGTGCGATCGCCAATCTGCCTGCCAAGCGTGGCGATTACGGCACGCGAGAGGCCTATGTCCAGTAGTGGACTACTGCAAGCTGTTATGTGTGTACGTTATATAAGTGTAATGTATAAGTCGAAAGTAACATAAGCTTTTGTCGGTGCAGCATCTAAGTAAGTAAGCTTAGTTGTGTAACAGCCTTCGACTAAATGCTGCCCCCTGCGGCTCTTCTCGCGATTTTGTAGTTAACGCGAAACCCTAATTATTGTTTCTAAAATAATGCTAGCCATAGTTACACCTTACAACATCAGCTACCGCCAGTGAAAGTCCCGTCAAAATCGGTCCAGACGTTTCAGGTGTCTGTCCGTTTGTTCCGGCTAATCTCTGAGACGGCTGGACCGATTTCAACGGGACTTACACTGGCAGAAAGCTGATTTTTTTGTGGTGTAACGTGGGATCGTAGGCTACTTTTTATTTTAGAAACATATTCAGATATATTCCTCCAATACAGAGGTAGACAGAAGTCTAGGCGATTAAATCCTTCCGACCCACCTTTCACCGAAGATTTTGGGACAACGTGACAGGTAGCGACGAGATTATCGTTGTTTTTGCGTAGATTGTTAAAGAAATAAAACAGTTAAAACATGTCAGTTTCCATTTATTATAAAAATATAACGCAATACAACTAATTATTAGTAAATTTCTTAGTTCGGAAAGGACATAGTTTTAATTAGAGTTTCAGCTCAATTTCAATATCGCATCGCATCGTTCGTGACTAGATCCAGGGCTCCCAATTGGACCTGGTGACGCCGAGGACGTGGGGGTCCGTGCAGTGGCGCAGCAGCTCGGATACCTGGCGAGGAACGTGCAAATATCTTAACGTTTTAAATGTTTATATATCATTTAGAATATTAATTATGTCATGGTTGGGAACTAGACATCAGTTACGTAACAAAGTGCTCTGATATATCCTGTTATTCACATCCATTCACATCTTTACGAGTATATTATCTTAACCGGTGTTAGGAGCTAGCCCAAACAAAATGAGCTAATCCTGCAAGTGATACTGATATCACAGAACGGGCTCTACCGATTTCAGTGATACTATTCATTGTGTTATAGTGCTACGAACGCGGTTAGTTTGAGTATACACATAATAAACAGCCTATGAAAGTCCATTTCAGGATTGATTCTACAGGCTTCGCGATCATTCAGGCGGATTGGCGATCGCTTTGTCACCAGTTTGCTCATTTTAATCTGGTATTTTCGAGATAGGTAGGGTAGGTAGGGCTCTCCTCTGTCGCCTCGAGACACTCACGGACAGAGAGGATTCGTATGCACATGTAAATCATCAACCCCTAGCTTCGAAGGCGGGGTCGCTAGCAACTAAGCTACGGGGTCAGTTTGTGACCTGCTCCTCCACGCTGCAGCTGCGCCCGCACCAGCCCCCGGAACTGCGACAGCCGTCCAAGTGCACCGACGTACATAGAGTATTTAGAGGTGCCTTCACAAGCCAATCCAAGAAAGTCACGATAGCCAATCTTTAATCTTGAAACTATTTGAAGTTGTTATATGTTTAAATCCTAGAAACTTCTAACTCTGCCCTCACTGTACATATTATAAGTAGCTACTTATCTCTGTTTTAATAATGTTGATGTTGAAAGATACACGAAAACGCATAATAAGTATGAGATAGCGATATCTATATGTACACTGGTGTGCATGTGATAATGTTAGTAAAAATGAGTGTAATTTGCGTATATGACAGGTCATATTCAATAATAAAATACTGAAAAGTATAAAACATCAAAATCTCAATATATTTAAACAGAAACATACATCTAAAGATGGTAGACCAATCGATAAATGTTGTCATTCAATAAATGACCTTTCATCTAACAAAGTGTAATTGCAATATCTCATGTGACATGTACTTTATCATGATCATCGTCATCATAACAGTCTAACAGAAGTCTACTGCTGAACATACGCCTCCTAAGGATCGCCACATAGAAAGGTCCTGTGTCATTTGCACTCATCGACTTCCCGCAATGTTCTGCAGGTCGTCGCAGCATCTTGCGGGAGACATTCTAATACAGACAGTTGTATAATCATTGACTAAGAAAGATATATTAATTAATAATAATACAAAATTAAATAAGTAAAGAATTCATTAATTAATTTAAAGAATTCATTAGTTAATTTATAATATACTTAATATAATATACTTTATAGAAATATGTATATATATCAACAAAAATCAAATTGCTATATACTCTTTCAAGGTGTGTAAATATTTTTAAGAACTTCAAATGGGAATTTTATATTCTTTTCTCCAATGTATGTACATATACAAGCAAATAAATAAATAAATACGTTAATATGACACCTAGAACTGAGGTGATCGTGCCCGACTAATGTCTAGAAAAGAGTTAATATTGTATTTCCAACATTATAAAAATATCTTTCGCCTGTTTTATCTCCGCTAGAGATAGACTCTGTGTCGATAGACGAATTTAAATTCTTATTCCAATGAATAAATACACACATACTGTTGTCAAGGGTCAGACAAATCAAAATCAAACTTAGACTTCAATAAATGTTTATTGATCCATACTAACAACATTAATAAAAATATGAAAACAAATGTAGTTTTTAATTGTATGTTGCGTCTAACATCAAACATGGTTGCAGCATCGAATACCCCCGGCTAGTTTGTCAATACAACATCCCTTTTAAGTCAATGTTAAAATAATATTTTTACATTAGAAATATTATTAAAAGTACCATTTTATAAATAGGCCGAATATTAATTTAAATTAAATGTTTCACTATTAATTTATACAATTATCTATTAAAACTTAGTAAACTATAATTGACCGTTTAACTTGAACACTGAACATCTTTCAAAACAACGTCCCTTTTAAAACCAATGTTAAGATAGTATTATTATATAAGAAATCTTATTACAAATACTGTTTTTATAAATAGCCTCAGTATATTAAAATTAAATATTAAAAACAATGGATTTATAATTATCCATTAAAACTATGTAAACATTAATTAACGCAATAGCTATGAACACTGAAAAATTAGACAAAACAATATCTCTTTTTAGGCTTATGTTAAAATACCATTGGACACATGGCCATAAATGGCCTTAGTTACATTTGGATTGAATAATTAAGTATGAATTTGTAATTATATCTCAAGGCTCTCTTAACATTAATTAACCCAACAATACATACGTAGAAACATACATTGATAGGTTGAAAATCACATACATTGCACCGATGTCTCATGCGTAAGTAGCAAACTCACTTGTGTTATGGAATAAGAAACAACGAATGGGCCACAAATACCCAGTCCCGAGACATGTAGAAAAAGTAGATTTACTCTTTAAGATTTTCCCTTTAGTCTATATGCCCCAAGGAATAATATCATCATAGATGCCCCAAGGAATAATACTCGTCCTAAGTACAAATGTTAGGTTAGGTTATGTTAGGTTAGGTTGCGAGGTGTCTGGTAGTGCGATCGCCAATCTGCCTGCCAAGCGTGGCGATTACGGCACGCGAGAGGCCTATGTCCAGCAGTGGACTACCGCAAGCTGTTATGTGTGTACGTTATATAAGTGTAATGTATAAGTCGAAAGTAACATAAGCTTTTGCCGATGCAGCATCTAAGAAAGTAAGCTTAGTTGTGTAACAGCCTTCGACTAAATGCTGCCCCCTGCGGCTCTTCTCGCGGTTTTGTAGTTAACGCGAAACCCTAATTATTGTTTCTAAAATAATGCTAGCCTTAGTTACACCTTACAACGTCAGCTACCGCCAGTGAAAGTCCCGTCAAAATCGGTCCAGACGTTTCAGGTGTCTGTCCGTTTGTTCCGGCTAATCTCTGAGACGGCTAGACCGATTTCAACGGGACTTACACTGGCAGAAAGCTGATTTTTCTGTGGCGTAACGTGGGATCGTAGGCTACTTTTTATTTTAGAAACATATTCACATATATTCCTCCAATACAGTGGTAGACAGAAGTCTAGACGATTAAATCCTTCCGACCCACCTTTCACCGAAGATTTTGGGACAACGTGACAGGTAGCGACGAGCTTATCGTTGTTTTTGCGTAGATTGTTAAAGAAATAAAACAGTTAAAACATGTCAGTTTCCATTTATTATAAAATATAACACAATACAACAAATTATTAGTAAATTTCTTAGTTCGGAAAGGACATAGTTTTAATTAGAGTTTCAGCTCAATTTCAATATCGCATCGCATCGTTCGTGACTAGATCCAGGGCTCCCAATTGGACCTGGTGACGCCGAGGACGTGGGGGTCCGTGCAGTGGCGCAGCAGCTCGGATACCTGGCGAGGAACGTGCAAATATCTTAACGTTTTAAATGTTTATATATCATTTAGAATATTAATTATGTCATGGTTAGGAACTAGATATCAGTTACGTAACAAAGTGCTCTGATATATCCTGTTATTCACATCCATTCACATCTTTACGAGTATATTATCTTAACCGGTGTTAGGAGCTAGCCCAAACAAAATGAGCTAATCCTGCAAGTGATACTGATATCACAGAACGGGCTCTACCGATTTCAGTGATACTATTCATTGTGTTATAGTGCTACGAACGCGGTTAGTTTGAGTATATACATAAAAAACAGCCTATGAAAGTCCATTTCAGGATTGATTCTACAGGCATCTCGCGATCATTCAGGCGGATTGGCGATCGCTTTGTCACCAGTTTGCTCATTTTAATCTGGTATTTTTCGAGATAGGTAGGGTAGGTAGGGCTCTCCCTCTGTCGCCTCTCGAGACACTCACGGACAGAGAGGATTCGTATGCACATGTAAATCATCAACCCCTAGCTTCGAAGGCGGGGTCGCTAGCAACTAAGCTACGGGGTCAGTTTGTGACCTGCTCCTCCACGCTGCAGCTGCGCCCGTCCCGGGAGTGGGCGCTGCCCCCTCCCGCCGCGCACCAGCCCCCGGAACTGCGACAGCCGTCCAAGTGCACCGACGTACATAGAGTATTTAGAGGTGCCTTCACAAGCCAATCCAAGAAAGTCACGATAGCCAATCTTTAATCTTGAAACTACTTGAAGTTGTTATAAGTTTAAATCCTAGAAACTTCTAACTCTGCCCTCACTGTACATATTATAAGTAGCTACTTATCTCTGTTTTAATAATGTTAATGTTGAAAGATACACGAAAACGCATAATAAGTATGAGATTGCGATATCTATATGTACACTGGTGTGCATGTGATAATGTTAGTAAAAATGAGTGTAATTTGCGTATATGACAGGTCATATTCAATAATAAAATACTAAAAAGTATAAAACATCAAAATCTCAATATATTTAAACAGAAACATACATCTAAAGATGGTAGACCAATCGATAAATGTTGTCATTCAATAAATGACCTTTCATCTAACAAAGTGTAATTGCAATATCTCATGTGACATGTACTTCTTATCATGATCATCGTCATCATAACAGTCTAACAGAAGTCTACTGCTGAACATACGCCTCTCCTAAGGATCGCCACATAGAAAGGTCCTGTGTCATTTGCACCCATCGACTTCCCGCAATGTTCTGCAGGTCGTCGCAGCATCTTGCGGGAGACATTCTAATACAGACAGTTGTATAATCATTGACTAAGAAAGATATATTAATTAATAATAATACAAAATTAAATAAGTAAAGAATTCATTAATTAATATAAAGAATTCATTAGTTAATTTATAATATACTTAATATAATATACTTTATAGAAATATGTATATATATCAACAAAAATCAAATTGCTATATACTCGTTCAAGGTGTGTAAATATTTTTAAGAACTTCAAATGGGAATTTTATATTCTTTTCTCCAATGTATGTACATATACAAGCAAATAAATAAATAAATACGTTAATATGACACCTAGAACTGAGGTGATCGTGCCCGACTAATGTCTAGGAAAAGAGTTAATATTGTATTTCCAACATTATAAAAATTTTTTTCGCCTGTTTTATCTCCGCTAGAGATAGACTCTGTGTCGATAGACGAATTTAAATTCTTATTCCAATGAATAAATACACACATACTGTTGTCAAGGGTCAGACAAATCAAAATCAAACTTAGACTTCAATAAATGTTTATGGATCCATACTAACAACATTAATTAAAATATGAAAACAAATGTAGTTTTTTAATTGTATGTTGCGTCTAACATCAAACATGGTTGCAGCATCGAATACCCCCCGGCTAGTTTGTCAATACAACATCCCTTTTAAGCCAATGTTAAAATAATATTTTTACATTAGAAATATTATTAAAAGTACCATTTTATAAATAGGCCGAATATTAATTTAAATTAAATGTTTCACTATTAATTTATACAATTATCTATTAAAACTTAGTAAACTATAATTGACCGTTTAACTTGAACACTGAACATCTTTCAAAACAACGTCCCTTTTATAACCAATGTTAAGATAGTATTATTATATAAGAAATCTTATTACAAATACTGTTTTTATAAATAGCCTCAGTATATTAAAATTAAATATTAAAACAATGGATTTATAATTATCCATTGAAACTATGTAAACATTAATTAACGCAATAGCTATGAACACTGAAAATTAGACAAAACAATATCTCTTTTAGGCTTATGTTAAAATACCATTGGACACATGGCCATAAATGGCCTTAGTTACATTTGGATTGAATAATTAAGTATGAATTTGTAATTATATCTCAAGGCTCTCTTAACATTAATTAACCCAATAATACATACGTAGAAACATACATTGATATGTTGAAAATCACATACATTGCACCGATGTCTCATGCGTAAGTAGCAAACTCACTTGTGTTATGGAATAAGAAACAACGAATGGGCCACAAATACCCAGTCCCGAGACATGTAGAAAAAGTAGATTTACTCTTTAAGATTTTCCCTTTAGTCTATATGCCCCAAGGAATAATATCATCATAGATTCATAGATTTCATCGTTGGCTTGGACATAAAGACGGCAACGGGCTAACCACCTGTCACGTTGTCCCAAAAATATCTTCGGGGAAGGTGGGTCCAAGGGACTTAAATTTCTATACTAGACCTCTGTCTTCCCCTGTATAGGGAATTACTTGAAGATACTTTTTATATATTTTGTAAAGGTTGTTGTTAAAGCTCCAAGAAAATAAATAAAACTACGATAAGCATCATTAACAGTTTTTTAGCTCAATTAATAACGTCTTTATTTACAAACAATGTCAACCTTGTTTGACTCGATCGCATTTCACTTCATATCGGAGACTTCATTTGTTTTTCTGAGACTCTTACTTTCTCAATTTCTCTTTACCATTCCGGTTTTACTTCTTTCTTTCGACATATTTCCACTCCTCATAGCTAACAGACAGAAATTGGTTTAATGATAATGTCCGCTTTTTATTCTTATATATCTTAAAAGGTATAATAAAGTTAAATAAACAAATACTTACATGAATTCAGAAAACAATCCCTTAATCGGCAGAGGTGAAATAATACCAACGCGCAATATACCTTTCTTCCCTTTGCAAAGCTCCACCTTTTTACCTTGCCCTTGCCCAGAGGGAGAAAAAATTCATAGATTGAACACGTGATAAAATGCATTTGTAAATATTCACACATAATAAATTTAAATGGCCACATAATTGACCATACAGTAATTTTTTTTAGAATCTGTCTGTAGATAATCTAAAAAAAGTATAACTAGTACTAGTAATAGCTGAATTAATCAGTTACCATCTTGAACACTGAATTCACCTTCATATAAAAGAAAAGAATAAAATATAAAAGTTTGCAGATACTAAAATAGAGTGGTCCCAAATGAGTAATTTGACCTATGATTTTTATTCTTAACAACTAGGAAGTTTCCATAAAAAAATAATTAATAATTTTACACATTCTTTTCCTTAACAAAACAAATTCATAATGTTTGATGTTTTCTTATAGGTTGTTAATTGAATTTCCTCTACAGTCAAATACCTGCTTCTTGTATGTTTTATACTCATAGGAAATCAGGTGTCGAGTAATGTTCAGATCTCAATTGGATTTATTATATCTTTGTGTACACGCTCTCCGGTGAATTATGACATTTAGATATGAAATTTCAGATAAAAGTAATTCGTAAATTCAATTGGTGCGGTGACTAAGCAGACGGGATGTAAGTAAATAATGTCGTTTTATTTGCATATCGCGCAGTTTTCATTTCAGCAATTATTCGTCCCTACGTCTTTATAATGTAATATTTTATTAGTACTGCCTAAGGAAAAATATAGTTATTGTAGACACGCACATTATTGTGAAAGCACTACTTATAGTATTTCAAAGCTGTGGACCGACACGCTCAGTTAATTCATTACGAATAGTTCATTTAAAATAGATCTCTTAGTGGTAGAGTGTTAGTGTGTACAGTGGTACAGCCATGCATCAGCTTTTGTTGTTGCATGAATGGGCCGGCTCGACTGGGAAGTACCACGACCTCACAGAATACCGGCGTGAAGTAGAAGTCTAACAAACTTCTGCGTTTCGTCTGGTGAGTGCTGGTAACCGGTGGCTCACACCTCCCTCCCCAATTCTGGGGAGGGCACTCTAAGGAGGCAACGCATCTGCTAAGCCTCTGGTGTTGCGGGTGTTCATGGACGGCGGTAATCACTTACCATCGCGTGAGCCACCTGCTCGTTTGCCTCCCTTTTCTATAAAAACAAAGATCTTTTCACCCTCACATTCGCCGTCGTCATCATCATAACGGCTTTTAGAAGTATAGTGCAACATGAACCTCCTCCGAAATTTAGTCTGGTATATTTCGAAATGGTTTCTCGGTGTCATATAGGACACATAGGATTAGGATTGGGTGATTGGAATATAATTCAAGAGACCCAAGTTCGGTATAGGATTGTCTAGATAGCAGGTTCGTACCAAAGGGTTTTACAATAACTTACGAAACGTTCATATCGTTGGCTTAGACCTAAAAAGACGGCGACAGGCTCTCCACCTGTCACGTTTTCCCAAAAAAATATCTTCATTGAAAGGTGGGTCAAAATGAGTTAGTTACTGAGGCCTCTATCTACCCCTGTATTTAAAATAGCTTAAAGATATTTTTTATTAATGCTGCCAGTGTCTGTTGGCAGCCATTGCCATTATAGAAGCTTTTCCTTAGTGGCATCTTACGATACCCATTTAATGTTCAATTAATTTACTAATTATTGGTAAATAATGGAAAACACGAGTTTCTGTAAATGATAACAGCCCCATCTGTTACATAGTAAAGCACTTAGTGCTGCCGCAGATTGGAGCATAGCCGCCTCAAAGCACCAATTACAACGGTGAGGCCGTACTTGGGTGGAGAGCCCTTAATTTGTACTTATAATTTACAAAAGTATTACTAATTAAGTGTACATTAAAATTATATCCAATGAGTTTCAAAACTTTATGTACGAATTTCATCGTTGGCCCGGACATAAGGCGGCGACGGGCTCCTGTCCACATTGTCGAAAATATCTTCGGTGGAAGGTGGGTCAAAGGGACTTAATTGTCTAGACTTGACCTCTGTCTACCTATGTATTGGGAATTGCGTGAAGATATTTATATATTATATTTATTAAGGTATATATTTGAAAATTTGTCTAGATTACATTTTTCATAAAGCATTTTAATTCCTTCTATCTACAGTCATTTTCTAATGCCAGGGTAGCTAGAGATTCAGGCTATGTAGCCTTTACGATCGTTATTTCACCGGAGCACATTTACAATAATTTTCAGTTTGGAATAGAAGAAAATTTATGAAGCATTTATAATAATTCAACGAACTGAGATTTATTATTCAGTTGGACCGCGCAACAGAAACTTATAATCGTGCGCAAGTCTTTGTGCGGCACGGCGGCATTATGGTTGAAGTCAGAAAAGGTATTCAAGACGTACGACGAGCTCAAGACGGCTATACAAAAGGAGTTTCCCGATGTAATCAACAGTAAAGAAATGCATGAGCTGATGGCAAATAGAATGAAGCGTAAGGACGAAAGCTACTATCAGTATATGCTTGCGATGAGAGAATTGGGGAAAAGCGAGATTTCCCGTACATAGTGGATGTAATCGACGGCGCTCAGGCGAAATTATTTTATATGGCGTAACGACGTACACTATGCTCAAAGAGAAATTAGTAATTTAGGAATTCAAGATGGTAAACGATGCGAAGAAAGAAGCGGGAACCGAACCAGCTGTAAGAAAGAAAACAAAAAATCCATTCGACGTTGTTACAACTGCGGCGAAAACAGTCATATCTCGACACATTGTCCGATCGGTATCAAGTGTTTTCGCTGTAATCAGTACGGCCATATTGGATCACGATGCACTTGGGCTGCGGCCGGCGGCGGCGCGAGCACGGAACGCAGCGCTAGCGCTCCTCACAAGTCGGTAAACAGTCCGCGCCGAACGCAGCGCAAGATCGTGAGCTGGCAGTAGTGGATCTCAGTCGGCAAAACTGCGCTCAGCTAACTTCAGGGTGGGTGCGACAAGTGACAGCAGTTGTGACAGCCAGACGTCAAAAGGTGGAAACGAGGCTATGCAGGTGGAAAATAACGTAAACAAAACAAGAAATCTCTTAACGAAGCCGATGATTAGTGTCAAGATTAAGGAATTAACAGTGAACGCTTTAATTGAATCCGGCAGCGACTTCAATTTAATGACGGACGAGCGTACGGACGGACGAGAAAAATACGAAGATAACTTATGTTTGACGGGACTCGGACGTATGATGTTGAATTAATTAGGAAAGATGTTCTTGGACATTACAATCGACGGGAAAAACTATCAAAACGTGTTATTTCATATAGTGAACAAAGATGTTATGTCTTTTGATATGATTTTAGGCCTAGAATTACTACGAAAAATAACCATGATAATGAATGGGTACAAAGTGAAGTTTTTGTCTGAAAGTGATGAATGGATGCCTAAGTTGTGTTGTTTTTCAGATCCCACTTTGGAAGTTGAGCATATTTCTGATTATTCCATAAGGGAAAAAGTTTTGCAGTGTATTGCAGGTTATAATCCAATCCAATTGAAAGATGCACCTTTGAGCTGAAGATTGTTTTAAAGATGACGTGCCTGTCGCCCAGAGACCACGATGTTTGTCCTTGGCAGAGCAGAGAATAGTTGAAGAGCAGGTAAAGGAATGGATGGATGATGATGTAGTACAAGCAAGTTTTACAGAATATTCCAGTCCTTTGGTATAAGTGAGAAAAAGATGGTTCAGTTAGGGTTTGTGATTATAGACTGCTAAACAAAAAAAAAAAAAATTCTTAAAGATGAATTTCCATTACCAGTCATCGACAATATGATAGATAAGCTGTGTGAAGCCAAAATATTTAGTGTTTTGAATTTTAAAGAATGGTTTCTTTCATCTCAAGGTGGCTAAGGAATCGATCCCATATACATCATTTGTGAGACACACCATGGCCAATTCGAGTTTCTTCGAGCTCCTTTCGGTTTGTCCGTCTGCCCAAAGTATTTTATGCAATTCATAAGCATTATCTTCAGGATTTGATTTCGCAAGGCATTATGATGATTTTCATTGACAATATCTTAATTACAGCAGAAAGTGAAGAACAAGCAGTGGAAGGACTTCAGCTTGTGTTGAAAGTGGCTTCAGAATATGGGTTAAAGATAAATTGAAGAAGGCTGACCTGATCAAACCGGAAATTGAATACTAAAGCCACATGATAAGGAATGGGGAAATAAAACCAAGTCCAGAAAAGACAGAAGCTGTCCATAAGTACAAAGAACCATGAGATGTCAAACAACTACACAGTTTCATTGGTTTAACCTCCTATTTCAGAAAGTACATTGAAAATTATTCCTAATTTCTAAGCCACCACAGATTTATTGGTGAAAGGAAAAGAATTTATTTTAAAGATGAACAAAGACAAACATTTAATATTTTAAAAGAGAGATTAGCATCCAGTCCTGTGTTAAAGATTTTTAATCCCAAGTTGAAGACGGAGTTGCACACAGACGCTTCTAGTGTGGCATATTCGGCCATACTCATGCAGTACCATCCAGATAGGTCTCCACCCGGTTCATTACATGAGCCGAAAGACAAATGATGCTCAATTAAGGTATTCAAGCTATGAACTGAGGCAACCAATATTATTGAAGGTATAAAGAAGTTCAGGCAGTATTTGTATGGAATACATTTTAAATTGTCACGGATTGTAAAGGCATTTGAACTGCCGTTGAAAAAGAAGGATATTTCTGCTAAGATAGCCTGCTGGGTATTATTCCTCAAAGAATATGACCTCGAAATAGAGCATTGTTCTGGAACAAAAATGAGGCGTGTCGATGCTTTGAGCAGTTATTTCTTTGTGGCAGTTACTACACTACATGATCAAGTAAAGCAAGCACTAGATCAGGACGAGGGGCTCTCAGCTATAGAAGAAGTTTTGAAGGAAAAGACATACTAAGATTACTGGGATGAAAATGATATATTGTACAAAGGAGATAAGAAGTTACTGGTTATACCTAAGACTATGGAGAAAGAAGTATTGAAGAAGGTGCAAGCAATGGACATTTTTCATCTAAGAAGATGAAAGAAGCTATTGAAAGAGATTATTACATAACAGGATTAGATAAGAAAATTGAAGATTTTATAGTGACATGCATTCCATGCCTGTTAGCTATGAAGAAAGAAGGGAAGCAAGAAGGATTTCTGCATCCAATTGAGAAGAACAGTATTCCCTTGGATGCCATTCATTTGGATCATGTTGGACCTTTGACGCAAACTAGTAAACAGTATAACCATATACTGACAGTGGTGGACGCCACTAAATTTGTTTGGCTGTTTCAACAAGAAGCACATCAAGCCGAGAGAAATTGAGATCCATCAGTTAACCTTCGGAAACCCTCGACGAATAATCACTGACAAAGGCACCGCATTCACTAGTCATGAGTTTCAAGATTACTGTAAGGAGGAGAACATTCATCATGTGACTATTACAACAAGTGTTCCACGAGGCAATGGACAAGTCGAGAGAATACACAGAATATTAATTCCATTACTACGAAGTCGTTTATAGAGAACTCTGGCCTTTGGTACAACATATTGTTTATGCCTCGAGCCATTAATAGTACCTTTCAAAGAAGCATCAACTGTTGTACACCTTGTGAACTACTTGTAGGTGCAAAATGCGAGTAAAAGAAGACATGAAGATACAAGAGTTACTACAGGAAGAGTACATACAAGTGTTCAATGAAAATAGAGAGGATCTCAGAAACAGGCCAAAGAACAGATTCTCAGAGTTCAAGAAGAGAATGCAAAAGCTTTTAATAGAAAAAGATAAGGACATTCACAATACAAAGTTGGAGACATTGTGGCTATAAACTTACACAATTTGGTTCAGGACTTAAACTAAACCTAAATATCTAGGATCTTACAAGGTGATAATCGCTAACCAAACAAAATGGAATGATCGCTATGATCTGCAAAAATGATAGTGCTACTGAGGGGCCTATAAGAACATCTAGCTCAGCAGATTGTATGAAGTGTTGGCCAACAGAAGGTGAAGAGAGTTCTTAATGTAAGAAACATGGTAAGTATAATTTGGTGAAGAATGATAGATGATGAATGCATTGTTTCATTTAAATTTTTATTATTTTTTTTCTATGCTATATGTTTATCTAGTATGTTACTTTGTTATCGTGGTTTTAACTAGAGTAAATAGATAGTGTATTTAAATGTAAAACAAAAGGCATAACTAAATACTGAGTATAGAAATTTGTAACTAACTTCAAAAGATGTTTTGTTTTTAAGATGTTTTCTTTTTGTTTTTAAGATTGTTTTTTCTTTTGTTTTTAAGATGGCTTATGTTTTTTTTAATAATTAAGATAATGTTTGTAAAGTATGACTGAAGGAATGTGGAATGTGTGTGTGATGTATTGTACTGAAAGACTTGAAACATCATGAATGCTGAGGAATGCCTGAGGACAGTCATTGTATCAGGACGGCCGAATCTGGGAAACGGAATGTAAGTTGGGAACTGAGCGCAGGGATGAGTGAGAGTGATGAAAGGGAAGGAATGACGGAGTGATGGTAAGTGATTACCGCTGCCCATGAACACCCGTAATACCAGAGGCTTAGCAGATGTGTTGCTCCTTAGAGTGCCCCCTTCCCCAGAATTAGGGAGGGAGGTGTGTGGGCCACCGGTTACCTGCACTCACCATACGAAACGCAGAAGTTTGTTAGACTTCTACCACGCCGGTATTCTGCGAGGTCGCGGTACCCCTCGGTCGAGCCGCCCATTCATGCAACAACAAAGCTGATGCGTGGCTTTACCACTGTTAAAAGTGCGGATCGAAATAATTAAATTTTCTAGATCTCTGACTATTTCCTTGAAGGAAAATGTGTGTAGTTATAAAAAAACTTTTATCAAGTTAGATTAGAATGTATAAAATTTTAATCACCGCTCATTGTTATCTAGAGAGCTTCGCTAATATTCTATCTCGTTCCAAGATTAATCTGGTTCTTTCAGTTTAAGTTAATTCATTTAGTTAGTCCGCCTCAATCTTTTCTAAAGAGATGTAATTAAGAAAATACGGATAATAAGTTAAGAGTGACACTCATTTCTAATTAATGGCTGATATTAATTAGAAATGGAGTATTAATTTCTATATTGATTTGACAATATTTTTTTAAATTATCTTGCAATTTAATGTTATACTAGGGGTAGACAGAGGTCTAGACAGTTATGTCCTTTTGTCCCACCTTTCACCTAATACAATTTAGACAGTGCGACAGGTGGAGAACCTGTCGCCGTCTTAATTTCCAAGCCAACGATGTTAATCTCACAAGTTTTGAAAAAGTAATTGGTACGAGCCTACCACCTGAGATCGAACCTTGACTCGAATTCAGACGTTATCACACCTCCGCTATTAGGACTTTTTAACTTTTTAACATATTTTAATTTTTAAATTTTAATCAACAGTCTTGTATTGCATTGTAAAGGAAAAGCCTTAAAATGCAATTGGCTGCCGGCAGATTATAGGTTAATCATCTTGAAAAGTACCAGATCAAATTCAGCAGACCGGCGACGGATAGTAGTCATGTCTCAGGGCAGGTTATATTGTTAATTTATTTCAAACTAGCTACGCCCTGAAGCTTAAAAATAGCTTTATTATGGAATTCAATGGATACATTTACTTTTATATACATTTCGTGAAAAGCTGTTAATTTGGTATAACAAACAGACACTTCAATTTTATGTAAATGTATAGATTTTAACAATAAGTCAGAAGGTCACGTCACGTGCAGCCAGTGCAACTGATTTCAATTACTCGATATCCGCAATCAGGCACATTCTGCTTCGTTTTATTTTCATCCGACCGATTGTGCTACGTGGACATTTTGATATTTAAATTTTTTCAAGCTGATAAATTTTTTTTAATAACAAAGAAGAAAATAAATAAATATTAAATATAGAATAAATAGATAGGGATAACAAATACCGAGAAGGAGGATGAAGAACAGGAAAAGTTCTGGTGAAAAAGGTGGCAATCTTCTGGGAGGCCTATATTTAGCAAAACAATAGTCACTATAGCTGAGAGGTTGCGTGATCGATTTTCGAGTCAAGAGACCCGAGTCGATCTCCAGTTCATACTGATCATGGTCATGGTACTCATCAAATGTATGTACGATTTTATCGTTTACATAAAGATGGCGACAGGGCTCAGCATTGGTCACGTTGTCCCAAAATGTCTTTGGTGGAAGGTGGGACGAAAGGACTTAATTGTTCGACGTCTATCTGCCCCAATATTGAAAATAGCGTGTAGATATTTTTTGTTATTGTACATTATCCAAGTAATATTGTAAAAGCCGAAGTTTGTATTAAGGCGTTGTTATGAAATTCCGCCCAAATGGCTACAGTCTCACTACCTGTATTGGTGTTCCTAAGTTCCGGTGATATAAAAATTAAAAAAAAAAGGATTGATTCGCAGTAGGTAGGTCACCAATGATATTTTTTTTTCAAAAGTAAAGTACGATTTAAGCTGTTGGTACGATTTAATTGTCTGAGGTCTGGCTGTGTTGCTCTGTTGTTTCGATTCCTTAACACAAGTGCTTAAGCTGCTTACTTTGGAATCAGAGGAACATATGTTGTCACTATCTATGTGTGGATTTATTTATTTTATTTACCTGGCTACCCTGTCAGCTATGGATGAGGGAAGGGCGCATGAATATATTTATTCATTTATTATTATTTAATAACTTCACTGTTTACTTGAGTGTTTTTACTAATACGCAATTTTTCATTGATTTTAAAGCATGTGATTTATACTGCAGTGGTCGCGGGTTCGAACCTGCTCGGTCAGTTGAAATTTTAAAGTCATTTTTTCTCTTTAATTTAATAACATAATGTTACAGAATTATATGCTCTAAAATTGCTGTGTAATAATGTGTAACAAACCATGTGAAACAACATATGGATAAAAAATTTAATCGCAACTTTATGACGAGTTACGAGCTGATTTTGACGTTTTATTTTATTTAACTGACACTTATTATAAGACATTAATCACATTTTTTAAATAAATTAATAAATATGGATAACATCACTGGTACAACATACATTGCACTGATCCTGAGGTAAGTACCTTACATTTGTGTTATGAAATCGGAAACAACGAAGGTACGACAAATACTAAGATTCGTGAAAATGTAGAAAAGATTTTTCTACATTGAGCCGACTGAGAATCGAACCTGGATGCTTACGTATCACACACATGCATTTCAAACAAGGGAAGCCAACGCGACAACTTAGTCCTTTACACAAACACTTCAGCTTAGTTTCAAGCCGGATATTATTTTTGTTTAAAGGTGACTGGCGATGAGTCTGTAGTACTAAAGATTTTGGAAAAACTGCGAGACTTCTCTTACTGGGGATCGAACTAGTCTTTGACTAGGATTTCGATCATCCAACCACTCAGTAATCGAGCATTATTTAATTTACATTTTTTTTTAATTTTACAAAGAATTTGTTTTACTAGATTAAATTCCATATAAAGATATTAGAAAGTATTATTATTCAATAACTTTGCCTCTGTTCGAACTGAACTTTGATGTCTACAAATGGGAATACGTAGCGGCAATAAACATCACGTCCGGCTGCGT
>JAGSMR010000347.1:0-39623 GCA_029286605.1 Sericinus montela | reverse complement strand
AGAAATCGGAAACAACGAAGGTACGACAAATACTAAGATTCGTGAAAATGTAGAAAAGATTTTTCTACATTGAGCCGACTGAGAATCGAACCTGGATGCTTACGTATCACACACATGCATTTCAAACAAGGGAAGCCAACGCGACAACTTAGTCCTTTACACAAACACTTCAGCTTAGTTTCAAGCCGGATATTTTTTTGTTTAAAGGTGACTGGCGATGAGTCTGTAGTACTAAAGATTTTGAAAACTGCGAGACTTCTCTTACTGGGGATCGAACTAGTCTTTGACTAGGATTTCGATCATCCAACCACTCAGTAATCGAGCATTATTTAATTTACATTTTTTTTTAATTTTACAAAGAATTTGTTTTACTAGATTAAATTCCATATAAAGATATTAGAAAGTATTATTATTCAATAACTTTGCCTCTGTTCGAACTGAACTTTGATGTCTACAAATGGGAATACGTAGCGGCAATAAAACATCACGTCCGGCTGCGTGTCCGACAAACAACAAAACAAAGTTATTCAATAACTTTGCTCTGTTCGAACTGAACTTGATGTCTACAAATGGGAATACGTAGCGGCAATAAAACATCACGTCCGGCTGCGTGTCCGACAAAACAACAAAACAAAGTGGGGCCGTTGACTCTTGTATTCCTGCAACCCTCCAAAAGCTAGTGTGATACATTGTCAAGTTGCCCCTTTGACACAGACGCAATCTGTGAGTATTATGCTCATTCACGGTCACATCGTGTTACAAAAGATCCTGTAAGTTTCATAGATATTTAATAAATGCATGTGTTATATCTTGGTTTCATATTACTTTTGCGTAATATTTTGTATAATTTTTCTTGCTATGTTTGTTTTTGGTGGATTTAATTGTGCAGATTTCTGTGTACCCCAGTATTGGGAATGGCGTGAAGTTATTTTTGTTTTAGTTTCTTTTATAATATTTTGACAATGCAATACAAAAAAAGAATTAAAATTATTGTACTAGAGTTTAAACAATTTTTTAAATTATAACTCAAGGAAAGAAGTAGTTTTCGGAGGTTGAAAGACTTCCTTTCATCCGGATTCACGCTACGTCCATAAATTTTTCGGTATGAATATATATTTCTTAAAAAAGAACGGATTTAAAATGGAATTTGACAAAAATAATAATTACAGTAGACTTAAAATCCCTTTAAAATGTTGATAGTGCCGGCCGTAGGATCGAACTCGATATCGTTGGTTTGGCCTCGATTGATAGCCGTTATGCTGTATATAGTGCTTTAGCCTGGTATATTTCGAGACGTTCGTCCCGCTATTTATCGATTGACAATGTGATTTTTAAAGCAATCTTTTGGACAGAAGGCCATATTCAGCAGCAACTCTTTATAGGCTGTAAGCTTTCCCGAGTCGCCTCTTACGACACCACGGGAAGAAAAGGAGGTGGTGGTTATAGTCACGCCTCACGACAAGATGTGTCATGCGTGAAGCATAAATAAATAAAAGCATGTTCGTTTCTAATTAAGTCTATAAAGGGTATTCTTGTTATCCTTAAAGGATCTGTGTCTTCCGGGAAAGGAAACAATAGCTGTAATGTTTTGTTGTTTGTCGGACACGCAGCCGACGTGATGTTTCACTGTTGCCATGCAGGTACTCCCATTCGTAGACATCAAAGTTCAGTTCGAACAGAGGCAGTTATTGAATACTTTCTGGATATCTTTATATGGAATTTAATCTAGTAAAACAAATTTTGTAAAATTAAAAATGTAAATTAAATAATTCCCCGGATTACTGAGTAGTTGACTATCGAATCCTAGTCCAAAAAGACTAGTTCGATCTCAGTAAGAAGTATCGCAGTTTTTCCAAAAACTTTAAAATACAGGCTCATCACCAGTCACCTTTTTTAAACAAAAATAATATCCGGCTTGAAACTAAGCTGGAAGTATTTGTGTAAAGGACTAAGTTGTCGCATTGGCTTCCCCTGTTTTGGGAAATGCGGATGATGCGTAAGCATCCGGGTTCGATTCTCGAGTCGGCTCAATGTAGAAAAATCTTTTCTACATTTCACGGTCTTAGTGTTTGGTCGTACTCGTTGTTTGGATTTCATAACACAAGTGCTTAAGGTACTTACCGATCAGTGCAATGTATGTTGTACCAGTGATGTGTTATCCATATTTATTATTTAAAAAGTAACTGTGTAAGTATCATGATCATGGAGAAATGCGACCAGATCAGTATGAATCCGGAGATCGACTCGGGTCTCTTGATTCGAAAATCGACCACGCAACCTCTCAGCTATAGTGACTATTATTTTACAAATATAGGCCTCCCCAAAATATCATGCACCATTTTCACCAGAGCTTTTCCTGTTCTTCATCGTCCTCTCGATATTTGTTATCCCTATCTATTTATTCTATATTTAATATTTATTTATTTTCTATCTTTCTTCTTTGTTATTAGTTCAAAGAGAAAAAGCGGTACCATCGGACACGGTGAATTGAACTCATGATTCGTTTCGTGGCGACGCTCTTACCTTCGATTCACCGTGTCTCACACGCATCAAAGGAAATTTAAACTCTGTATTCTCTTATATTACTTATGCCTTGTTTATTGGCATAGGCGCTGTCTGTTATCCCTTTTGCAGTGACAATTTGATAATCCTGACTTTTCAGTTAGGAACAAATAATGATATCGCCTACTTTAATTTTTAATATGCAATTCTTATTGATTTTGAAGTTATTATCTATGCTGAACTTTTATGTTAATTAATTAAAGAGAATGTTAAACTTTAACTTTTTAACTATGCCAATAAACAAGGCATAAGTAATATAAGAGAATACAGAGTTAGAATTTCAACTGATGCGTGTACGGTGGCTGGAGGTAAGAGCGTCGCTACAGATCGGCGAAGGTCGTGTCTGAATCCCGTCCGTGTCAGTCTAAATGTTAACTTTTTCTCTTTAATATCATAAAATTCAGTATAAATAAGTTTTCTTTGAAAAATCATTAAAAATGGATATTTTCTTCTTTTTTCAATCCTTGTTCCTCTGGTGTTACAATTGATAGGAAACCTTGCTAGGAAGGGATTGACATGATATTCACGCTACGTAAGCGGATTGACGAGCGCTGTACCAGACACCTTACATCTTAGACCCCATGGCCATCAATGGTGTACTGAACGTAGTATACCACTTTTCGGGGTGGATATGCTACCATCTGTCAGTCTGTCATCTGTCTATTTACAAAGCTTTCCTTTGTCACCTCCTACGACACCCATAGGGAAAACGATTTGACAACATCATGTCTAAATTTAAACTCAAACGTGAAGCCAAAACACTTGTGTCATGGAATCAGAAACAACGAAGGCACCACATACACCCAGACCTGTGACACTATAGAAAGTGGTTTTCACTTTGATCTGTCCGGGTATTGAACTCAGAACTCAGAGCTAGGGACATCTTCAAAATTGGTGTGCTACTTGTAGCTGTTACGCTATCAATAAAGAAATAAATTTTCACTATCGAAGGCATTTATTAGCCTAAGTGCAGGCTTCATATACTGTCTTAATGAATCAGTGTCAATAACTTACCATCATATGTATAGCTTTTTCCTACCCACCTTCAATTAAAAAGAAAGAAGAAAAAATCTCCAGAGAATCGTAAAAGTAATAACAACACGATTTTTACGACGAAAATCCCAACGTTTACATTTAGCGTAAACAAAAAAAACTTTTCATGTCGAAGTTTGAGGAAAATCATAAAGCATTTTGAAACATTCAATGTTTCTGTTTGTTTTAGGGTTAAAGGGCAATGATACGAGTATGTTACGCGACGAGGGTAACAGCGCGTAAAACAAAGAGATACGTATAAAGAGTTAGAAATTGTTCAGAACTATTCATTCAGTTCATTTCAAATAATATTCTGATAATAATATAATCCGTGTGGTAACGGCGTAAGAATATTGCCACCTTCTTCCTTCCCGTGGATATTGTAACAGGCGACTAAGGGATACAGCCTTGAATATCGTTGTAGCAACCGATGGATTGCGGGACAACCATCTCTAAAAATATCAGACCGAGTATGGGCAGTAGCGTCCGAGGTGCGAGTGGTCTGGTACTACGATCGCCAATCCGCTTGCCAAGCCTGGCGATTATAGCAAATCCTCCCTGTGGGAGAGGCCAATGTCCTGCAGTGGTCTTGACCAGCCGATATGTATGTAAGTATATAATAATATAATCGAAAAGTTTAATAGCTCGAATACAATATAATGAGTATTATAAAATATCTCCAAGCTATTCCCCGGATACAGACAGTAGTTACCATGTCTTGAAAACTAATGGTTGCGGGTTAAAATCACGCTGGGGTAAATATTTGTGTGACAAATGATTATATAAATATTTATCGACGTATATCGTACCGTTCCTTTGCACACTAAGACCGCGACAGGCCCACCCAGTTCAGATGAAATGCGTAAAGGTGAAAAATTCTAATACCAATTACTGAATGGTTATATTATTTTCCGCTGTACATTCAAAACATACCGATTGCTTTTATGAAAGCAAAATCAAATTGAAATAAAGTGATTTATCAGCTTGAAAAAATTTAAATATCAAAATATCCACGTAGCGCAATCGGTCGGATGAAAATAAAGCGAAGCAGAATGTGCCTGATTGCGGATATCGAGTAATTGAAATCGGTTGCACTGGCTGCACGTGACGTGCCCTTCTGACTTGTTAAAATCTATACATTTACATAAAATTGAAGTGTCTGTTTGTTATACCAAATTAAAGCTTTTCACGAAATGTATATAAAAGTAAATGTATCCGGTAGTTACATAATAAAGCTATTTTTAAGCTTCAGGGCGTAGCTAGTTTTAAATAAATTAACAATATAACCTGCCCAGAGACATGACTACTATCCGTCGCCGGTCTGCTAATTTGATCTGGTACTTTTCAAGATGATTAACCTATAATCTGCCGGCAGCCAATTGCATTTTAAGGCTTTTTCCTTTACAATGCAATACAAGACTGTTGATTAAAATTTAAAAATTAAAATATGTTAAACAGTTAAAAAGTCCTAACAGCGGAGGTGTGATAATGTCTGAATTCGAGTCAAGAGTTCGATCCCAGGTGGTAGGCTCGTACCAATTACTTTATTCAAAACTTATGTAGGATTAACATCGTTGGCTTGAAATTAAGACGGCGACAGGTTCTCCACCTGTCGCACTGTCCCAAATTGTATTAGGTGAAAGGTGGGACAAAAGGACATAACTGTCTAGACCTCTGTCTACCCAGTATGGTAAATTGCAAGATAATTTAAAAAAAAATATTGTCAAATATAATATAGGAAATTAATACTCATTTCTAATTAATGTCTGATTAAAACTGTAACATTGTTCCGTATTTTCTTAATTACATCTCTTTAGAAAAGATTGAGGCGGACTAACTAAATGAATTAACTTAAACTGAAAGAACCCAGATTAATCTTGGAACGAGATAGAATATTAGCAAGCTCTCTAGATAACAATGAACGGTGATTAAAATTCTATACATTCTAATCTAACTTGATAAAGGTTTTTTATAACTACACATTTTCCTTCAAGGAAATAGTCAGAGATCTAGAAAATTTAATTATTTCGATCCGCACTTTTAACAGTGGTAAAGCCACGCATCAGCTTTTGTTGTTGCATAAATGGGCCGGCTCGACTGGGAGGTACCGCGACCTCGCAGATTACCGGCGTGAAGTAGAAGTCTAACAAACTTCTGTGTTTCGTCTGGTGAGTGCAGGTAACCGGTGGCCCACACACCTTCTTCCTCAATTTGGGTTAAAGTACCAAGGAGGCAGTCTATGGCAGCGGTAATCACTTACCATCCTCCGTCATTCCTTCCCTTTCATCACTCTCACTCATCCCTGCGTTCAGTTCCCAACTTACATTCCGTTTCCCACATTCGGCCGTCTTGATACAATGACTGTCCTCAGGCATTCCTCAGCATTCATGATGTTTCAAGTCTTTCAGTACAATACATCACACACACACTCCACATTCCTTCAGTCATACTTTACAAAAAGATTATCCTAATTATTTAAAAAAAAAAAAAAACAAAAAAAAAATAAGCCATCTTAAAAACAAAAGAAAAACAATCTTAAAAACAAAAGAAAACATCTTAAAAAAACAAAACATCTTTCGAAGTTAGTTACAAATTTCTATACTCAGTATTTAGTTATGCCTTTTATTTTTACATTTTAAATACACTACCTATTTACTCCAGTTAAAACCATGATAACAAAGTAACATACAAGATAAACATATAGCATAGAAGAAAAAATAATAAAAATTTAAATGAAACAATGCATTCATCATCTATCATTCTTCACCAAATTATACTTAGCAAGTTTCTTGCATTAAGAACTCGCTTTACCTTCTGTTGGCCAACGCTTCATACAATCTGCAGAGCTAGATGTTCTTATAGGTTCTCAGTAGCACTAATGATAGTGCATATAGTTTTTGCAGATCATAGCAATCATTCCATTTGGTTTGGTTAGCGATTATCACCTTGTAAGGTCCTAGATATTTAGGTTTTAGTTTAAGTCCTGAACCAAATTGTGTAAGTTTTATAGACACAATGTCTCCAACTTTGTATTATGAATGTCAATTCTTTTTTTCTATTAAAGCTTTTTTGCATTCTCTTCTTGAACTCTGAGAATCTGTTCTTTGGCCTGTTTTCTGAGATCCTCTCTATTTTCATTGAATACTTGTTTGTACTCTTCCTGTATTAACTCTTGTATCTTCATGTCTTTTTTTACTCACATTTTTGCACCTACAAGTAGTTCACAAGGTTGATGCTTCTTTGAAAGGTACTATTAATGGCTCTTTGCACTCGACTAATGTGTTTGTACCAAAGGCCAGAGTTCTCTATACACAACTTTGTAAGTAATGGAATTAATATTCTGTATTCTCTCGACTTGTCCATTGCCTTGTGGAACACCGTCGTAATAGTCACATGTAGAATGTTCCTCCTTACAGTAATCTTGAAACTCTTGACTAGTGACTTTGTTAGTGATTATTTGTCGAGGGTTCGAAGGTTTGCTGATGGATCCCCAATTTGTTTAGAGTCTCTGATGTGTTGATGTGCTTCTTGTTGGAAACAGCCAAACAAATTTAGTGAAAGCATCCACCACTGTCAGTATATGGTTATACTGTTTACAAGTTTGCGTCAAAGGTCCAACATGATCCAAATGAATGGTATCCAAGGGAATACTGTTCTTCTCAATTGGATGCAGAAATCCTTCTTGCTTCCTTCTTTTTTCGTAGCTAACAGGCATGGAATGCATGTCACTATAAAATCTTAAATTTTCTTATCTAATCCTGTTATGTAATAATCTCTTTCAATAGCTTCTTTCATCTTCTTCTTAGAAAAATGTCCATTGCTTGCACCTTCTTCCAATACTTCTTTCTCCATAGTCTTAGGTATAACCAGTAATTTCTTATCTCCTTTGTACAATATATCATTTCATCCCAGTAATCTTAGTATGTATTTTCCTTCAAAACTTCTTTTATAGCTGAGAGCCCCTCGTCCTGATCTTGAGCTTGCTTTACTTGATCATGTAGTGTAGTAACTGCCACAAAGGGATAACGGCTCAAAAGCATTGACACGCCTCATTTTGTTCCAGAACAATGCTCTATTTCGAGGTCATATTCATTGAGGAATAATACCCAGCAGGCTATCTTAGCAGAAATATCCTCTTTTTCAACGTCACTTCAAATGCCTTACAATCTGTGACAATTTTAAAATATATTACATACAAATACTGCCTGAACTTCTTCATACCTTCAATAATATTGGTTGCCTCCAGTTCATCACTTGAATACCTTAATTGAGCATCATTCGTCTTTCGGCCCATGTAATGAACCGGGTGGAGAACTGTATCTGGATGGTACTGCATGAGTATGGCCGAATATGCCACACTAGAAGCGTCTGTGTGCAACTCCGTCTTTAACTTGGGATTAAAAATCTTTAACACAGGACTGGATGCTAATCTCTCTTATAAAATATTAAATGCTTGTCTTTGTTCATCTTCAAAAATAAATTCTTTTCCTTTCTCAATAAATCTGTGAGTGGCTTAGAAATTAGGGCATAATTTTCAGTGTACTTTCTGAAATGGGAGGTTAAACCAATGAAACTGTGTAGTTGTTTGACATCTCATGGTTCTTTGTACTTACAGACAGCTTCTGTCTTTTCTGGACTTGGTTTTATTTCCCATTCCTTATCACGTGGCCTAAGTATTCAATTTCCGGTTTGATCAGGCTGCCTTCTTCCACCCCTATTCTTTAGCCCATATTCTGAAGCCACTTTCAACACAAGCAGAAATCGTTCCACTGCTTGTTCTTCACTTTCTGCTGTAATTAAGATATTGTCAATGAAATCATCATAATGCCTTGCGAAATCAAATCCCTGAAGATAATGCTTATGAATTGCATAAAATACTTTGGGCAGATGGACAAACCGAAAGGAGCTCGAAGGAACTCGAATTGGCCATGGTGTGTCACAAATGATGTATACAGGATAGATTCCGTAGCCACCTTAAGATGAAAGAAACCATTCTTTTAAATTCAAAACACTAAATATTTTGGCTTCACACAGCTTATCTATCATATTGTCAATCACTGGTTATGGAAATTCATCTTTAAGAATTTTTTTGTTTAGCAATCTATAATCCACACAAACCCTAACTGAACCATCTTTTTTTTCTCACTAATACCAAAGGACTTGAATATTCTGAAAAACTTACTTGTACTGCACCATCATCCATCCATTCCTTTACCTGCTCTTCAACTATTCTCTGCTCTGCCAAGGACAAACATCGTGGTCTCAAGCGACAGGCACGTCATCTTTAAGAACAATCTTCAGCTCAAAGGTGCATCTTTCAATTGGATTGGATTATAACCTTCAATACACTGCAAAACTTTCCCTTATGGAATAATCAGAAATATGCTCAACTTCCAAAGTGGGATCTGAAAACATATTTAAGGAGTTTTTGTTCGAAAGTGATGAATGGATGCCCATTCATCACTTTCAGACAAAACTCACTTTGTAATTTCATTCATTATCATGGTTATTTTTCATAGTAATTTAGGCCTAAAATCATATCAAAAGACATAACATCTTTGTTCACTATATGAAATAACACGTTTTGATAGTTTTTCCCGTCGATTGTAATGTCCAAGAACATCTTTCCTAATGAATTCACCATCGTACGTCCGAGTCCCGTCAAACATAAGTTATCTTCGTATTTTCTGTTCCAACGGTAATGAAACGCTCGTCCGTCATTAAATTGAAGTCGCTGCCGGATTCAATTAAAGCGTTCACTATTAATTCCTTAATCTTGACACTAATCATCAGCTAGTTGAGAGATTTCTTGTTTTGTTTACGTTATTTTCCATCTGCATAGCCTGGTTTCCACCTTTGACGTCTGGCTGTCACAACTGCTGTCACTTTTCGCACCCACCCTGAAGTTAGCTGAGCGCAGTTTTGCCGACTGAGATCCACTACTGCCAACCGCACGATCTTGCGCTGCGTTCGGCGCGGACTGTTTACCGACTTGTGAGGAGCGCTGGCGCTGCGATCCGTACTCGCGCCGCCGCCGGCCGCAGCCGAGTGCATCGTGATCCAATATGGCCGTGATTACAGCGAAAACACTTGAGACCGTTCGGACAATGTGTCGATATATGACTGTTTTCATACAGTTGTAACAACGTCAAATGGATTTTTCTGTTTTCTTTCTTACAGCTGTTTCGGTTCCCTTCTTTCTTCGCATCGTTTTCCATCTTGAATTCTAAATTACTAATTTCTCTTTGTGCATAGTGTACGTCGTTACGCCATATAAAATAATTTCGCCTAAGCGCCGTCGATTACATCCACTATATACTGGATAGCAACATAATCCAGGAAATCTCGCTTTTCCCCAATTCTCTTATCGCAAGCATATACTGATAGTAGAAGAAAGAAAGAAAGAAAGAAAGAAAGAAAGAAAGAAAGTTTATTCATTGCCACAATTGTATACATATAAACAATTAAAAGAACAATTTAAATAAATGGTTAGATAGTAGCAACGAAAAGGCATCCGACTCAGCAATATGCTGCAGCATTCCCTACTGCAGCACTGATATTCTGTCGGTGCCGCTTGAATAATCCATGCGCGGTCTCCGACATAATACTTGTTAACTAGCACAAAAGAAATTTAAAAAAAACATATGTAGGTAAACAAATGGTAGTTGAGTTTGACTTAAATACAATTTTATTTAACAACAGAGAAAAGACATAATTAAAAGAAAATAAACATGAATAAAATTAACATAAAATTAAAAAATAATTAAATGAACGTGAAAACTGATGTTGTACAATAGGTAATTAGGATAATCGATACCGGTACAAATGGAACCACCTATCACTGAATGAAGGAAGACAGAACTTATTAATATTATTATTTATTGTTCTAATATCAAGTATTGGAGGCGTAAACATTCGTGTAAAGTAAAAATAACATTCATTAATTAAAAGTGTTTTATATTGTGTTCTAGATTGCTTTGCGAAAATAATACTGTTAATAATGTTGGTGTAATATAAATTGTTTGTTTTATATATATTAATAAAATGTTTGAAGTCTCATATAGTGTAACCATTTTTTATAATAATACATATACCTATGACACAATGTAACAAGTATAAATGAGTAATATGTATGTATGAATAGTTTCCAGTAAAAACTACTACTGTTACTTCTAATATTTTATAACATTTAGTATATTATACAGGTTTACATATATTGTAAATATTACAAAAGATAAAAATAGTAAACCCAAAACAAAGGAAACTCACTAAATCATAAAATAACAATAAAAAGTTCAAGATAATAAAAAATCAGTTTTAGTTTAATAATGTATACATACTCGACCGTTGTATGGTGGTTTAACCACATTTAATTCATTTAATGCGTTCCTTTTTAATGCGTTCAATATTATCATTCTTATCTTTACGTACAAATATTTTGCCAGCTTTTGTCCATACGAATATCCATTTCCGGCGGCGGCATGTGTCCGTGACTTTGCGAATAGTTGCCAATTTAGTCGAGTTAGGCGCTCGTTTATATAAAACGGCAGGTCTGACCCGGTAAGCCAAAGCCTTCAGTAGTAGCATGATTGTGCTCGTGCCGCGCGCAGCAGCTCATCACGCACAGAGAGGCGCGCGAACCGGACGACGATACATCTCGCGGGTATGCCTTATCTTATCATTCAATCGATCTCTTCGAACTGCTCAACTCTTTCCGCAGACATAATGTCCCGCTCGTCCAAGGAGACGGCAACTTCTTTGCGGCAACTGTAACGAGGTCTATAACGTTTTCGCCCTTGACCTCCGAGACGCCTGATATCTCGATATCATTCAATAGCAATTCCTGGTCTCGCTCATTAATTTCGGATCTGAGCTCGCTGATGATAGCCTCACAGGAATGGCTTGGGATTACCTCATCGTTTTCTCTAAAGACGTGACACGCTCGTCGATAGTATCAACACGCAGTGAGGGCTCTCCATAGAATTACGGAAACTGGCGATGTCGCCTGCACTCCCCAAGCTCGACCCTTAATGCCGTCATTTCACCATGAACCGCGCATCTCTATTAAGAACTGGCTCAGGTCCGACTTATTAGTGGGCGTAGCATTTATGTCTTCTGCTTCAGCGGATGTGGTGGTACCAACATAGGATGTTTTACAGTTGTTGCAGGTAAACACTGAGTATGATTTGAGCGTGACACTTTAATCTTACATGGGCTGCATACCCAGTTAATCATTTTCATTCCCCTCAGGAATTGCGACACAGCTACGATGATAATTGACTTTGCAATTACTACACGCTGCGGCTTTCGTCCTTACGCTTCATTCTATTTGCCATCAGCTCATGCATTTCTTTACTGTTGATTACATCCGGAAACTCCTTCTGTATAGCCGTCTTGAGCTCGTCGTACATCTTGAATACCTTTTCTGACTTCAACCATAATGCCGCCGTGCCGCACAAAGACCTGCGCACGATTATAAGTTTCTGTTGCGCGGTCCAACTAAATAATAAATCTCAGTTCGTTGAATAATTATAAATGCTTCATAGAATTTTCTTCTATTCCAAACTGAAAATTATTGTAAAATAATATTAAATATAAATCCCACTGAATTCTATTTTTCGAAAGTAATAGTTTTAATGCAGAAAAATTTTTTTTCGTTTCTTTACTACTAATGAATATAGATTTCGGGAATTCCAATTAACTTCGAGGTTATAGTATAAGAGTTATTGAAACAGAAAATGTCGACTACAGGATAAAGGCTTTCTCATGTGGCATTTCTCAGGTGGCAGGCGCGTACCAATGTGTATTTTCAAAACCTATGTACGATTCCCATGGTTGGCTTTGACATAAAGACGGCGGCAGGCTCACCACCACGTTATCCCAAAAATGTCTTCGGTGGAAAGTGGGTCGACGGGACTTAATTGTCTAGAATAGACCTCTGTCTACCCTGTATTGGGAATAGCGTGAAGGTAATTATTTATTTATTTCATGTGATTGATTTTCTACAATCACTTCTTTCGACTAGTAGCTCTCGATACATGAGGCTTATAATTATATTATCTTTACGAAGTATTAGGAATGCTGGGTTAGACAGAGTTCGAGTCCACCTTTGCCGGTGCTTATTTGTGGAAGTCTTATGTCCAAGCCAACGCTATTACATGCTACCGTATACATGCATAAACAAATATTTACATAAAATATATTCATCCCACTTTTAAATATGAATGTCCCTTTCCTTTTATGAATATCATGTTGTTACTGAAGGTACATAATTAACGGCATATAAAAATTATTTACTCATCGATACAATTTACCAATATTACATCCATCGATTGATTTCTAAACCTATCTCACTTTTATAATTAGGCTTCTCTAATAGAAAAGAAACAGGTGGAAGAAACTACATAGATATTTTATCTTTTGTATTTTTTAAAATAACGAAAATACAGTTTCAAACATTAAATGATTAGAGATAGCATTGGAACGTTGAACTCATTCCTAGAAATTTTGAAAGAAGCATGAAATGGAATGAATTCAATCACGTTATTGTTTTAAATTTATTTCGAGATTATTATTACTCTAAAGTCACGACAGCCGATTGGTTGGGTGGTCGGAATTTCGAGTCAAAGACCGAGTTCAATCCCAGGTGGCAGGTTCGTACCAATGGGTTTTTCTAAAACCTATGTACGAATTAAATCGTTAGCTTGGACATAAAGACGGCAACAGGCTCATCACCTGTCACGTTATCCCAAGAAATGTCTTCGATGGAAGGTGGGTCGAAGGGACTTTATTATCTAGACTAGACCTCTGTCTACCCCTGTATTGGGAATTGCGTGAAGATATTTATTATTATTACTACGACAGAAAAAAACACATTTTTTATGGTGTGGTACCAAGTGAAGCCAGGTTGCTGCTATGAATAATGAAGAAATGTACTGAAGAAAATAATGAATAAATAAAATAAATATAAATATTACGCAATTCCCAATACAGAGGTAGACAGAGGTCTAGTCTAGACTATTGTCCCTTTGGACCACCCTTCCACCGAAGATATTTCGGGCCAACGTGACAGGTGGAGAGCCTGTCGCCGTCTTTATGTCCAAGCCAACGATATAACCGTAACATAGGTTTTTGAAAACCCATTGGCATGCAAGCCTGCCACCTGGGGACTGAACTCGGGTCTCTTGACTGAAATTCCAATCACCAGCTTATCATGGCGGTCACGTGGTGTTAGTAAATATTTTAATTAGATTTCTTTTAAAAGAAAGTCTAGACATAATAAGACATTAAGAACTCTCGGGGCTTTCATAAGCTACAATGGAATCAAAGTTAAATAGTACAGATAATGAAATTTGTACTGACTTTAAAGACATTAAACTTGTAGATTTATTCTACTTTGGTACAAAAAGGATTATTATAAGTTCAAATAAAGTTACATATTATTTTCATGATAGCCGAGTGGTTCGATGATCGGAATTCGAATCTAGAGACAAGAGTTCGCGCTATATATTTTCCCCGCCATTCGGTCGTCACTCATTCGCTCAATGTGCCCAAAACATTTAAGCACGCCTTTATTCATTACAGTGAAAAGATGATCTTTCAAACCGGACATATTGTGATTCTCTTCGCTTCGTTTTCAGTCGGCCTTGGAAGCGCCGCATATTCAACGAATAAATCTCATCTCTTGAAGAGGAAGCTTATTGTAAATGTTTAGAAATTCTGCCAACAGCCAAAGATTCATAGTGGGTTCATGATAGGTCGCTTGTTCACTACATAGCCTTACATTCGTTCGTAAACCGTTAACAGTTACAAGCATTGGTGCTTACTTCAAGTTATTAAAAGAAATTTTAGAAAAATGAGACGGTACGACTTTCTAGTGCGTAGTGACCGTGCCTTCGAAGCGTAGAGCAGGGTACGAATGTAATCGTTAGAGCAATCATTTGTGTTAAGAATATGAAAGCTTGTGCTGGAGTCATGTAAATACATATATTTGTATAAATATTTATATATGTATTATTGTATAAATATTAATATTGTAATATTAGCTAATTTACAAGATGGAGATGACAGGTTCATCAGTTGTCAAGCTGTTCCAAATGTGCTCCGGTGAAATAACGATCGTAAAGGCTACATAGCCTGAATCTCTAGCTACCCTGGCATTAGAAATGACTGTATATAGAAGGAATTAAAAATGCTTTATGAAAAAATGTAATCTAGACAAATTTTCAAATATATACCCTGAATGTACACTTAATTAGTAATACTTTTGTAAATGATAAGTACAAATTAAGGGCTCTCCACCTAAGTACGGCCTCACCTTTGTAATTGTGTTTATATGCCTTAACTAAGGTGTTAATTTCAAGTGCTTTACTATGTAACAGATGGGGCTGTTATCATTTACAGAAGCTCGTGTTTTCCATTATTTACCAATAATTAGTAAATTAATTGAACATTAAATGGGTATCGTAAGATGCCACTAAGGAAATGCCTATAAAATGGCAATGGCTGCCAACAGACACTGGCAGCATTAATCAAAAATATCTTTAAGCTTTTTCCAATACAGGGTAGATAGAGGCCCCGGCCACCAACTCATTTTGACCCACCTTCCACCGAAGATATTTTCAGGCCAACGTGACGGGTGGTGAGCCCGTCGCCATCTTTATGTCAAGCAACTGACTAAATATCATGCATAGGTTTGACAGCCCAAACTAACCACTGCCTGGGAACAAACTCGGGTCTCTTGACTCGAAATTCCAATCACTCAGCTATCATGGCGGTCACGTGGTGTTAGTAAATATTTTAATTAGATTTCTTTTAAAAGAAAGTCTAGACATAATAAGACATTAAGAACTCTCGGGGCTTTCATAAGCTACAATGGAATCAAAGTTAAATAGTACAGATAATGAAATTTGTACTGACTTTAAAGACATTAAACTTGTAGATTTATTCTACTTTGGTACAAAAAGGATTATTACAAGTTCAAATAAAGTTACATATTATTTTCATGATAGCCGAGTGGTTCGATGATCGGAATTCGAATCTAGAGACAAGAGTTCGCGCTATATATTTTCCCCGCCATTCGGTCGTCACTCATTCGCTCAATGTGCCCAAAACATTTAAGCACGCCTTTATTCATTACAGTGAAAAGATGATCTTTCAAACCGGACATATTGTGATTCTCTTCGCTTCGTTTTCAGTCGGCCTTGGAAGCGCCGCATATTCAACGAATAAATCTCATCTCTTGAAGAGGAAGCTTATTGTAAATGTTTAGAAATTCTGCCAACAGCCAAAGATTCTATAGTGGGGTCTGCGATAGGTCGCTTGTTCACTACATAGCCTTACATTCGTTCGTAAACCGTTAACAGTTACAAGCATTGGTGCTTACTTCAAGTTATTAAAAGAAATTTTAGAAAAATGAGACGGTACGACTTTCTAGTGCGTAGTGACCGTGCCTTCGAAGCGTAGAGCAGGGTACGAATGTAATCGTTAGAGCAATCATTTGTGTTAAGAATATGAAAGCTTGTGCTGGAGTCATGTAAATACATATATTTGTATAAATATTTATATATGTATTATTGTATAAATATTAATATTGTAATATTAGCTAATTTACAAGATGGAGATGACAGGTTCATCAGTTGTCAAGCTGTTCCAAATGTGCTCCGGTGAAATAACGATCGTAAAGGCTACATAGCCTGAATCTCTAGCTACCCTGGCATTAGAAATGACTGTATATAGAAGGAATTAAAAATGCTTTATGAAAAAATGTAATCTAGACAAATTTTCAAATATATACCCTGAATGTACACTTAATTAGTAATACTTTTGTAAATGATAAGTACAAATTAAGGGCTCTCCACTAAATGCAGCCTCACCTTTGTAATTGGTGCTTTGAGGCCAGCTATGCCCAATCTGCAGCAGCACTAAGTGCTTTACTATGTAACAGATGGGGCTGTTATCATTTACAGAAGCTCGTGTTTTCCATTATTTACCAATAATTAGTAAATTAATTGAACATTAAATGGGTATCGTAAGATGCCACTAAGGAAATGCCTATAAAATGGCAATGGCTGCCAACAGACACTGGCAGCATTAATCAAAAATATCTTTAAGCTTTTTCCAATACAGGGGTAGATAGAGGCCTCAATAACTAACTCATTTTGACCCACCTTTCAACGAAGATATTTTTTGGGAAAACGTGACAGGTGGAGAGCCTGTCGCCGTCTTTTACGTCTAAGCTAACGATATGAACGTTACGTAAGTTATTGTAAAATCCTTTGGTACGAACCTGCTACCTAGATAATCCTATACTTGGGTCTCTTGAATTATATTCAATCACCCAATCCTAATCCTATGTGTCTATATGACACCGAGAAACCATTTCGAAATATACCAGACAAAATTTCGGAGGAGGTTCATGTTGCACTATACTTTTAAAAGCCGTTATGATGATGACGACGATGGCGAATGTATGGGTGAAAAGATCTTTTTATAGGAAAAGGGAGGCAAACGAGCAGGTGGCTCACGCGATGGTAAGTGTTTACCGCCGCCCATGAACACCCGCAATACCAGAGGCTTAGCAAATGCGTTGCCTCCTTAGAGTGTCCCTCCCCAGAATTGGGGGAGGGAGTGTGGGCCACCGGTTACCTGCACTCACTAGACCAGAAACGCAAAGACTTCTACTTCACGCCGGTATTCTGTGAGGTCGTGGTACTTCCAGTCGAGCCGGCCCATTCATGCAACAACAAAAGCTGATGCATGGCTGTACCACTGTAAGATCTAACACTCTACCACTAAGAGATCTATTTTAAATGAACTATTCGTAATGAATTAACTGAGCGTGTCGGTCCACAGCTTTGAAATACTATAAGTAGTGCTTTCACAATAATGTGCATGTCTGCAATAACTATAATTTTCCTTGGACAGTACGAATATAATATTACATTATAAAGACAGCAAGGGACGAATAATTGCTAAAATGAAAAACTGCGCGATATGCAAAGAAAATGACATTATTTACTTACATCGCGTCTGTTTAGTCATCGCACCAATTAGTTACAAATTACTTTTATCTGAAATTTCATATCTAAATGTCATTATTCACCGGAGAGCGTGTACACAAAGATATAATAAATCAATTGAGATCTGATCGACCTTACTCGACGCGTATTTGACTGTAGAGGAAATTCAATTTACAACCTATAAGAAAACATTAAACATTATGAATTTGTTTTGTTAAGGAGAAGAGATATGTAAAATTATTAATTATTTTTATGGAAACTTCCTAGTTGTTAAGAATAAAATCTTAGGTCAAATTACTCATTGGGACTACTCTATTTTAGTATCTGCAAACTTTTATATATATATATATATATATATATATATATATATATATATATATATATATATATATATATATATATATATATATATATATATATATATATATATATATATATATATATATATATATATATATATATATATATATATATATATATATATATATATATATATATATATATATATATATATATATATATATATATATATATATATATATATATATTAGGTCTAGTATAGAAAATTAAGTCCCTTGGACCCACCTCCCCGAAGATATTTTCAGGACAACGTGACAGGTGGTTGGCCGTCGCCGTCTTTATGTCAAGCCAACGATGAAATTTTACATAAGTTTATGAAAAACTCATTGGTACTGCCACCTGGGGATCGAACTCAGGTTTCTCGACTCGAAATTCCGAGCACCCAACAACTCGGCTATCGTGACTTATTTACCCAACAACAAACTTCAACATGATTAATGATGAAATAAACGATTCGATAAAACTTAAATAATTCTTAGTTAATAAATAACGCGTAAATAACGCATTCAGATGAAAAATTAAATATTCATTTATAGCCTTTTAACCTAGAGACCAACCTTTGCAGAATGTTATGATATACATACATATTTATTTAATTATTTAGATTCACCACCAAGGATTACATCAAACAATAAACACAAAACTTATGTATTGAATATTTTAGGTAAATGTATCCTTAATTAAAAGTAAACAAAACGTTCATAATAGTACGGACTTCGGAAGAACATCATATTTTTTCGTATGTATGGTGTAATATGCACTTTACACCAAAAATTTTATCAAATGAAAAGTAATTATGTAAAGTTAAAAAAATTGATTTATAAGATAATGCTTATGTGCTATTATACTGGGTGGCCATAGATTAGTTAACATTTGAAACAATCGTATAAAAAACCATTTAACATATTTTAGAAATCGTTTATTTACGAGAAAGCTAATTAGTTGTTATTTATTTTTAAAAAATTATTTCGTCTAAATGGCCACCGTTTCGATTTTTGCACTCATCTAAGCGAGTCCTGAAGTTTTCGAATACTCTTCTGCAAAGAGACCGCGAGATCGCCACGGCTTGTCTCTTCGATGCTTTTTCTTTAAGTTGATGCAGTGTATTCGGTTTTATCAATGTAGACACAACTCTTCATCTTATAAAAGTCTGCCGGGGGATAGATCTGGACTTCTGGGTGGCCATGGGATCTCACCCCGTCTGGATATCAGCTTTTCCGGAAACATGTCTTTGACCACCGGCAAGGACTCGTTCGATGTGTGACACGTGGCTCCATCTTGTTGAAACCATGTGTTACGATTATAGCCAACAAATTCCAGTAGCATCGGTGCTAAGACATCCCGTAACATTTTCACATACTCGACAGAATTAACAGTAACTGAACGGCCTCGAGAATCTTCAAAAAGTAAGGTCCGATGATTCCTTTTGCTGAAATTGCAGCCCATACAGCTACCTTAGGAGAGTGAAGCTTTGGGATTTTCGCTGCTCCAATACCTGCAATTCTGTTTGATTACATGTCCATTTAGGTGGAAATGGGCCGTCGAAAATAATATGTTGTGAAAATTACTGAAACATTGTTTCGGAATATGACTTACGCAAATTTAAATCATTAGGGTTTAATTCTTGCACTAGCTGGATCGTATATGGATTTAATTTCAAATCTAATTTCAAATACGGCGTAATGATGTGCGGGATAATCCTAATTCAGCCGAACGTTTGCGTGTCTATAAATCTGGATCACGTCGAACAGAAGTGGAAACTTGCTGCACGTTCTCTTCGCTCCGAGAGAGTCCGTGGGCCGCCGGTTTGTTTCACATTTAGTGTAGATCCCGTCTCTTCGAACTTCTTCACCCATTTCTTTATTAAAAGACGCGGTTGGCTTAAGTCGTGTAAACCATATTCAACGCGAAATAAGCGTCTCACAGTAATGAGCGAAAAGTCGTTTAAATAAAACTGTTTCACGCAGTAAGCGCGTTGCGGCCCGTGTTTTTTTTTGATAACCGTGGAGAAATGTTTTATGCGGTTCCTTGGCCGCGGGAAGCCGCGAAACAGTGTGGGCTCGAATCTCAGAAGGCTTGCAAATAAACAATATACGGGATGCTATTCGGCGGGCCTTTACAGCTTCGTCTAAGGAGACTTGCGAGGAGAGGCTCGCAAGTTAGAAGTTGAAGACAATAATGGCTGCTGCTGCGGCGCACGTCCTAGAACGAAAGAGAAGACTTCCGACATGGGGAGGGGCCATGCGATCCGAGGGCCCAGTAGGTTTGGAGGAAAATCTCCTCTCGGATCGCCTTGTGTTAACCATTTAGAGACGACTACGACCACGAGAAAGTCTCGTGCCTGGTCGATAATTACGACGATGGCGAGGTTGTGTAAGCCGCAGAACGCGGCTTGTGTCTATGTGTGCGAAAGTACGTGAGGGGCAGGGCCTCATACGCATTGTTGACACGGGTGATTGCGTCATCATCGTCTATGATGACGCATTTGGGGCGCCTCAATTGAGGTGGAGTATCGCGCGCGGTGTGTAATTCCTAACGCTGCCACTAGCGGATTTGTATGTAAGTTTGTCCTATCGAAGTAGTCGATGGAATTTTTAAATAGCGCTGCTATTGTAGACAGTTTGAGATCGCGGTGCAGATCTACATTCCGCATATATGCAGGAGCGCCGGTTGCGCAGCGCATGAATCGATTTTGAATCACTTGGAGTGAGTTCAAACATACTTTGAGGACGTGCGCGAATACTATACTGGCGTATGACATGACGGGTCGTACGCAAGTTGTGTATAGGCGGTTATTAAACAAAAATAATTAAAAATTATTAAATATTTAATTATTTTTGTAGGTCCTGCCAAATCGGCTAAGGCCTCCTACCTTTTCCATTCCTGCCTATCTTGGGCCACTCTATTCCACGTTACTCCTTCAACTTGCCTAACGTCATCATCCCACCTTTTATGCGGTCTGACTCTCTTCATTTTCCTTCTCTGGGATACCATTGTGTCACATGCTCCATTTCTCTAGACCTCATCATGTGACCTGCCCATTGCCATTTGGGTCTTTTGATTTTGGATGTTATGTCTATGTCCTTCGTCTTTATTCTGATGGCATGCTTTTTATTCAGTTAGATTTTAAGAACTGACATGCTTCTTTCCATTGCATGTTGACAGATTCATGTTTCCTCGTCTTATTTTGTGTCAAAGCCCATGTTTGGCTGCCATACATTAAAACAGGTAGTACACAGGTGTTGAAAACTTTTGAGTAATGTGCAGAGTTGAGTGAAATTAATTAGGATACTTAGTTTTAATTATATTTAAAATTAATAAAATATAATTTTAAATAATAATAGTCCCTGCGCGATGCAGCTTCTAAAGGAATTGTATCTGCGTCTGGACCTAGCCGCTGGTGACAAGAGGGCTGGTTCTTTTCTCGCTCAACGGTTAAGTCTAGCCATTCAACGTGGAAATTCCGCCAGCGTTCTTGGTACTGCCATGCCACGAGGAGTAGGGCTCTACGATTATAGTAGTTTTCAGTTCATAAGGATTTTAAATATTAACATTATTTTGTTTCTGTAAATAAAGGATTAGAAAATTAACATTTCTCCTTGCATATTCCTTTTACTTTTCTATAATTATTATATAAAATTTCATAAGATATCAATGACTTTAAGTGAAAAGTAAGAAACAAAACAAACTTGTGGATTGTCGCGACGATTTCGCGACTTCTCTACTGATACGTGTGGTACACGGTGGCTCATATTCGCGGAGATAAATGTGTGGCCACGATACGGCAGAGGTCACGGGTTATGTATCCAGTCCGTGCGCAATTTAATGCAATTATCACACAAGATATTCAGGAATAGCTACTATGGGTGGTGAAAAATAATTACAGATTTCTTTGAAGTTTGTCTAATATAGAATAATGTCAAATTAATTAATTTCTATGATACCAATAAATAAATACATTTGGACCAAATCACATACACATTACGCTGATCCCAAAGTAAGTATCTAAAGCACGCGTGTTATGGAATCAGAAACAACTAACATACTACAATCATGCGGACCCGAGGAAACGTAGTAAAAGTGTTTTCTATATGGACCAATCAGAATCAGACGGAATCACAAAGTTTGAATCTGTCGGTACTTGTCAAAGAGGTCAAACCACATACAACCAGAACCGATACAATGTATAGCTATTGCTACATTGTCGTACCGTATTGTAACGTATTTACTAATTGGACCCGTTCGAAGAATTGAAACCGCGGCCACAGTTAACAACTCCAAATAAACCAGTGTGTACGCCACTCGTCCTACGAGCTCGTCAATGTATACATTTTAAAATGTATACGAGCAAACGTTAATGGAATATGAACCATTCAAAGTTTAAATTTTGTGAGCGTTTTATTGTTGCAATAAAATAGAAACGGAATAATAATTTATACATAATTAGTATACGCAACCACTCTATGACCCAATTTTGTGACGTCATAGCCAGCGAGCTGGCGGAAAGAGCATTTTCGCTATGATTTGCACGGTTTCTGTTTGTAGTGGACATTTTTGATATAACGAGAGAGGTGGTCCACCGTCTTTATGTCCAAGCCAACGATACAATTCGTGCATTCGTGAATCATACTCCGACCATCCAACCACTCGACTATTGTGACTAGTTCACGAACTGATTTGGTCCCGTCAATTAAGGTCCTAAGTCGCCGCGTTTTCGCGTTACAACGGATTGAAGTTGCTTAAGAAAGGGGGTATTAAATCATTTGTACCATATCTGTATGGTTAATCTGCTGTAATAATCATTCTGTAAATGAATAAATTCACTGAGGCAGACATCACATTGATAGAGACAACATCACATACATTGCTCTGACCTCAAGGTAAGCAGCTTAAGCACTTGTATTATGAAATCAGAAACAACGTAGGTATCACAAACACACAAACCCGAAAAATGTTTCTACCTTGCCGCGTCCCGGAATCGAACCCGAGACCTTAGCGACGGCGGACATGAAAACCGACGCCACTTTATTGCTATAGGGTTCATTATGATTCTCTGAATAGGAAAAAACAATTGGCAGACTTTTCTATCCCTATTTCTCTTCCTAGCTCTAGATTTCTAGCCCAACACTTTTTGTAATTCATGTAATACTCAAGTAGAAATAATTCTTATAAGTTTTAAAATCGTTTCTACAGATTACTTACATGTATTGTTATTTAATTATTGAGTAGACTTAGAATTTTATTCTCGAGCATGGCGCAAGCGTCGAATTTAAAAAAAAATTCAAATGGTCTGCCTTTGGAATATCTCAGAATGTCTGCTCAGAGTGCCTTACAGGTTTCTTTCGTTTTCATAACAAATCTAAACATAAGTCCAGGAGGCAGAATTGTGCGCATAATGTAGCATTCGTTTTTAACAATTTATAAACGATGTTAATAGACACGGTAAACTGGTAAACCTAACGGTAACCTTACGGTAACCTTACGGTGTAATAAACATTGCCTCTCCTTTTCTTCCCGTGGGCGTCGTAAGAGGCGACAAAGAGAAACAGCCTAGAGTATCGTTATGGCAACCGATAGATGGCGCGATAACCATCTCTAAGTATATCAGACCAAAATAATCAGATCTAAGACGGGCAGCAGCGTCTAAGGTGCGAATGGTCTTAGCCAAATCCCGCCAATCCACTTGACAAGCGTGGCGATTCTGGCAAATCCTCGCTATGGGAGAGGCCTATGTCCTGCAGTGTACATTACACGGCCGTTATGTGTGTGTGTATGTGTCAATAGACAACGCAGGCAACTTGCTGGCAGACTATTTATCTGTGGTCCTTCTCATTGGTTTTAATCGTACAATTCAGGTCTGCTAAGTTTATATACAGCCCCACTTCATATACAGTTTTTAAATTATAAAAATATATGATTAATTAAAGAACAAAGTTACAATTTCAACTGACACGGGCGGGATTCGAACCCGCGACTTTCGCCGATCCGCTCTTACCTCCGAGCCACCGTGTCTTACACGCATTAGTTGAAATTTTAAATCTGTATTCTCTTTTAGTACTTATGCCTTGTTGTGATAAGACAACAAGGTGTAAGACACGGTGCCTCGGAGGTAAGAGCGTCGCCACGGATCGGCGAAGGTCGCGGGTTCGAATCCCGCCAGTGTCAGTTGAAATTTTAACTTTTTCTTTTTAATTTAATCACATAAAGTACAGCATAAATATGCTTTAAAAATCAATAAAATTGCATTATAAAAATATTTACACGTAATTCCCAATATAGGGTAGACTGAGGTATAGGTAGTACAATTAAGTCCCTTTGACCACCTTCCGACGGAGACATTTTTCGCGACAACGTGACAGGTGGTGAGCCCGTCACCGTCTTTATGTCCAAGCCAACGATATCATTCGTACATAAGTTTTTGAACAACCCATCGGTACGAGCCTGCCACCTGGGGATCGAACTCGGATCTCTTGACTCAAAATTCCGACCACCCAAAAACTCAGCTATCTTGACTTTAATGAAGTATCAAAATAAATTTTAAACATACAATGAACCAGTTAAAAGCTAGTAAAGTCGATATTATGACGCTTTAAAAGCAGCTGCATGTGCATGAATAATCTATACATATAAATAAAATTTCAGTGTCGTTTTGTAATATTGTAATAACCGTTTCTTACTACATGTATATGAATGTATATGGCACATAAATAAAATTTACATTTACAAGTTTTGTCTACCTGTCTGTCTGTTTGTTCCGGCTCATCTCTGAAATGGCTGGATCGATCTTGACGAGACTTTCACTGACAGATAGCTAATGTTATAAGAAGTAACATAGGCTACTTTTATTTTAGAAACATGATAAGGGGTCCGCGTTATCGCCGTCATTCGAACCCGCAACCCCTACCACTGAAAGCAAGGTCACCACCAACTAGCCTATAGAATCGTGGGGTAATATACAAAAATTAATATTTATTAATTTTTAAAACGTAATCTTGCTGGACTTTGTGTTAATTAATGAGAAATTGTTAAAAAATTTCTTCGCACCATTCCTAATACTGGAGTAGATATATGTCAAATTAAGTCCTTTCGACCAACCTTCCATAACTTGACAGGTAGATCGTACGTGAAGATCAAACTAAGGTCTCTTGACGACTAATATTTAAAAAATAATCTTACTTCTAATAAATATCCTTCATATTTATTAAATTTAGATCTTGTCAGTTAAGTTGGAATAATTTCTAGAAGATGACGCCATCGCCCTTTCAGAGTCGAACGAAAGAGATTTAATATTAACTGATGCGTGTGGGACAATGTGGTTCGAAGGTGTCAATAAGCTAGAGGTCCAGGGTTTGAATCCCGCCCGTGCGCAATTTAATGCAATTATCACACAAGATATTCACGAATAGCCACTATGGGTGATGAAAAGTAATTACAGATTTCTTTGAAGTCTGTCTAATATAGAATAATGTCAAATTTATTAATTTCTATGATACCAATAAATAAATACATGTGGACATCACATACATATATTATAAGTCAGTAAGTAGCTAAAGCACTAGCTAACAAGCACAAGCTAAAGTATAATCTAAAGCTAAAACACGCGTGTTATGGAATCAGAAACAACTAACATACAAGAAACATGCAGACCCGAGAAAACTTAGTAAAGTGTTTTCTACATGGACCAATCGGGAATTGAACCCAGAATCACAAAAGATGAATCTGTGTGTACGTTGCCCAATAACAGAAGATCGACACAACACCCAGAACCGATATAAAAGTACAACCATTTCTACTTTATCCCGTACCGTATTGTAACTTATTTACTAATCTGACCCGTCCGGGGAACCGAAGTCGCGACCACAGTTAACAACTCCTGATAAACCGGTGTGTACGCCACTCGTCCACGGAGGTCGTCAATGTATACGTTTTAAAATGTATACGAGCAAACTTTTAATTTAATGAGATCCATTCAAGTTTACATTTTGTAAGCGTTTATGGTTATAATAAAATAAAGAAATGGAACAATAATTTCATAAATATTTATATAATAAATAAATGGAATAATAATTTGACCTTGTGGTAACGGTGTATGAATATTGCTACTCCCTTTCTTCTCGTGGGTGTCGTAAGAGCCGCCTTAGGGAAACCGCCTTGAACAATGTTATGGCAACTGATAAATGGCAGGATAACCATCTCTACAAATATCATACACTGATAATCAGATCAAGATGGGCAGCAGCGTCTGAGTGCTAGTGGCCTGGTACTGCGGTCGCCAATCCGCTTGCCAAGCGTTGCGATTATGGCAAATCCTCCCTATGGGAAAGGCAGTCCACTGCAGGACATAGACTTTAACAGACCATTATGTATATTATGCATGTATAATAATAATGTAGACATAATTAGAACACGCAACCACACTTTGACCCATTTGTGTGACGTCATAGCTGGCGAGCATGTCGGTACATGATTTGCACGAGTTTCACAATGAGGTGGTTGCAGTTTACATCGGTACGAACTTTACACTTTATAGCTATGAGGGTTCATTATGACTCTCTGAATAGAAAAACCATTGGCAAACTTTTCTATTGCTTTTCTCTTCCTAGCTCTCTAGATTTCTAGCCCTATAGTTTTGTAATTAATGTAATACTCATGTAAAAATATTTCTCATACGTTTGTGAAATCGTTTTCATTAAAGGTGGATCGGAAGGATTTAATCGTCTAGACTTCTGTCTACCTCTGTATTGGAGGAATATATGTGAATATGTTTCTAAAACAAAAAGTAGCCTCTAAATTGGTGACTTTGAAAGGAGTATGAAGCGATACAATTTACGTTACTACGACAGAAAAACATATGTATCGCGATGCCGGGGCGGCTCGTTGGCCATCTATAAACAGATTTGAGGGACTAAATGTATTGCCTTTCTTAAGTAAGACTATAGAAGTCTAGAAAGCCACGTGTAGCACTGAAAACCGCATCTAAATCCGTTCTATAGATTTCAATTCACAAACAAATAATTTTCCATTTTTTAGAAACCGATGCAGGAATCATTGAGATTCGTGCGTCAGTTTCTAAGTTGAAAAACAAGACATTAGAGAGGAAACTGGATCAAAATCCGTTCAGTAACTGGCATCCACCGTGAACAAACATTTAAGAACTGTAAATATCATCTTTTCGGCTCAAACAGTAACCTATACCACTGGGATATCGTTGTAGAAGCTATCGTTGCGTTACTCTGGAGAAAGAATTACAAAAAAAAATCACTTTATTCTCTAACACATTTATTAGAATCGGAATCGCTGTCGTCGATGGCGAGCGCGTCGTCCACGTCCACCGTGAACTTGTACTCTGGTCCGCGCGGGTAGGGGTCCGACATGAAGTAGAGCGTCAGGTGTGCCGGCCGCCCGCGCCGCACACGAAGTCCAGCCGCACCCGCGCGGCGCGCGCCAGCGACACTCGCTTGATGGACAGCAGGCTGTTGCTCTTCGGCTCGCCCACCACCACCACCAGCCCACGTCGCGCTTCTGCGGCACACGCGCACGCGACATGGCGGACATGGAGCCACTCGGGCCAGCGGGACATAAGTGTGTGTGTGTGTGTGTGTGAAATGTTCAGCAAGAACGAATTTTTATTTTATTATGTTGCAAAATGTTACTTTCTACTTATACATTACACTTATATAACGTACACACATAACAGCTTGCAGTAGTCACTGCTGGACATAGGCCTCTCGCGTGCCGTAATCGCCACGCTTGGCAGGCAGATTGGCGATCGCACTATCAGACACCTCGCAACCTAACCTAACATTTGTACTTAGGACGGGTGTTATTCCTTGGGGCATCTATGATGATATTATTCCTTGGGGCATATAGACTAAGGGGAAAATCTTAAAGAGTAAGTCTACTTTTCCTCTCTCAGGACTACAGCTATTTGTGGCCCATTCGTTGTTTCTTATTCCATAACACAAGTGAGTTTGCTACTTACGCATGAGACATCGGAGCAAAGTATGTGATTTTCAACCTATCAATGTATGTTTCTACGTATGTATTGTTGAGTTAATTAATGTTAAGAGAGCCTTGAGATATAATTACAAATTCATAGTTAATTATTCAATCCAAATGTAACTAAGGCCATTTATGGCCATGTGTCCAATGGTATTTTAACATAAGCCTAAAAAGAGATATTGTTTTGACTAATTTTCAGTGTTCTATTGCGTTAATTAATGTTTACATAGTTTTAATGGATAATTATAAATCCATTGTTTTAATATTTAATTTTAATATACTGATGCTATTTATAAAAACAGTATTTGTAATAAGATTTCTTATGTAACAATTAAGTCAATTATAGTTTACTAAGTTTTAATAGATAATTGTATAAATTAATAGTGAAACATTTAATTTAAATAAATATTCGGCCTATTTATAAAATGGTACTTTCAATAACATTTCTAATGTAAAAATATTATTTTAACATTGGCTTAAAAGGGATGTTGTATTGACAAACTAGCCAGGGGCATTCGATGCTGCAACCATGTTTGATGTTAGACGCAACATACAATTAAAAAACTACATTTGTTTTCATATTTTAATAAATGTTGTTAGTATGTATCAATGTTTGGTGCTTCCCCTTGGACTGCAAGAGCGTTTAGACGTGTATGCTGTGTAATTATTATTTAAATAAAGTTAAAATAATATGTGCGAATAATGTCGTAGGTACTAGGCGCGCAGAACGTAATAACCAGTGCAGTGTAAAAGGACAACAACAACTGAGACGGTAGCAGTAACTAAGACACGCGGCGCTCGCGTCGCGCTTCAAGCTATTGTCAAGTTTTATCGCTTGACGCAGTTTATGAGCGACAGCGATTAGCGACTAAATTTACGGTGTATGGTATAAATTTAATTGTTCAACATAAATAATTATAGCGCCCATTGCTATCAATATAACCCGATAATTTTCGGTAAAAAAATATATGTAGAAAATGTCTTGCTCACGTACGGCGACTAAATGCAGATCCAAAACCAAACGCTAGTACATCATGGATCAGATCCAACACTCCATACCCTTGGAAAACAAGAAAACGTAGATACCAACGCTACAAAAAGATGCAAGCGAAGATTGGACACTCCCTCGGATACTGTAAACACTATATTATCAGATCTTATGACAAGCATTGAAGAAATAAAAGAATGCAAGACGTGAAGTTCAAAGCATTAGAAGAATATATGGATACCTTATCTACTGAAAATGGAGAAATTCAGTCTACAATAGTTCATTTATCGGAAAAGTATGATGATATACTGACTAATCTAAAGAAACTCCAACAAGAAAATAATTATCTCGAGGTCAAATTAAAACTCTTGAATCTAAAGTAGAAATTCTAGAGAAAAATACTCGGTCGTCCACTTTAGAACTTAAAACATCCCGTTATTGGACAATGAAAACAAAGAAAATCTTATAGATCTCACGAAGAAGATTGCGTCTGTAGGTTAATCCCAATTCAAGACTCTGACATTCGTGACGTGTTCCGGATGAAATTAAAAGATAGACCAACTGGACCAATTATCGTCAAATTAAATTCCACTTTGAAAAAAGAAAATATATTAAAAGCAACAAGAACCTACAACAAAAATAATTCCGATAAATGGCTGAGCACGCATAGTATAAAAATGGGTGGACCTGCAAAGCAAATATTTATCACCGAATCTTTAACATCGCTTAACTGAGGCTTCACTTCTTAGCGAGGATGTTTGCAAAGAATCACAATTTTGAAAGCTGCTGGACCTCGTACAGCAAGGTATACTTAAAACAAAATAGTAACGCGTCTATTCTGCGAATAAGTTGCGAGCAAGATATAGAAAATCTGAAAAGAAATACGTGACTAGTTAAGTTACCTTCTGTAATATTATTCTTCTGCTATCTTAATGCATGCATAAACTCATTAGTTAATTTAACCCTAAATTTAAGCTTAAGCGATGTTCTTAGAAATCTATTGGTACCACATAAACTCCTTTACCTGTCCGGGCGTTACAAAATGTCAATATTAGTATTTATAACTCTGAACATTGTACCATATTTTATAAACTCACACTCTACAAAACTCATATCATTACTCATACCCATCAAATACATTTACACAAAAATTACTGCAACTGATTCACCTAGAATTATGACTAAATCTTTGATTGAACTATTGGACATCACTATTATATTACAAACGATACTTTTAGCAATTACCAAGGTCAGATTATTACGTAAATATATCCCTCCTGAAATAAGTTTTTATAAAATTCAATGATATTACAAATAATATTCAAAATGATATCGATTCCTATAACGTAGCTGAAACAAATGTATGTAATGCTGAAGATTGCCTTTCCCTTCTATTTGGCGCTATTAAACCCTTAAATATGTTTCTACAAAATATACGAAGTATTAAATGTAATTTAGATGGACTTTTACCAATTCTCATCAGAACTGGTATATCATGGACTGCATAGTGTTAACTGAATGTTGGTTACCAACCACATATATTATACCAGCATTAGATGGCTATAATCATTGTGCCACCACCAATAACAATACACAAAATGAAGGTGTAGTTGTGTATTATAAGCAATTTTATTAATATCAGTGGTGGAACCCCAAATACTGGAAGCGAATTGTTTATTAATTAAACTTAATAATAATACTGTAGCGTTCTCTATCTACCAAATCCTCCAGGATACAGAAATATAAACAACTTTTTGCAATCCCTAAACAATTTATTATCTTCGTACTCATCAATACAAAACATAATAGTTATGGGTGATATTAATATAGACATAACTCAAAGTAGAACTGACTCTAACAGTTCATCATATCTTGATATGCTGGCTTTTCATGGAATCCTTCCGTATATAATCTTCAACACAAAACCGGACTTGTTTGGACCACGTTCTATTAAAAACTAAGTTAGTTGCTCGCAGTCTTATAATCCAGACATCCTCACTTACCACTACAGTATTGCTCTTTCTCTTGAAACTAGTTCTAAAATCAAACCTGACATGATCTTAAAGCGCATAAATTATGAAAATGTTAGTACAGAACTTAAAAATATAAATTTTTCTCCTCTATACAAGATTGAATATGTAAATAAAGCTGCAGAATTCTTAACCAATTAACTTCACTCAGTTGTTACAAAAAACACTACATTTGTTGAAATTTCAAGGCGTAAAAGATTTTAAAGCCATGGATTACTCCTGGAATTCTAAAATGTCTTCGAAATCGTGATAATCTCTATAAAAACATAAAAGGAACCTAATAATCAAATTTTAAAAATCACTTACAGGAGGTACCGTAATTTTGCACAACAATGTTAAAAAGTTAAAAAGAAACTATGATAAACTCCGGTACAAAATGCAAATAAAGACAATAAAAAATTATGGAAAACTTTAAAAGAAATCACAAGTACTACTAAAACAAATCAATCTCCTTCCGTATTGTTATCTGCAAATGACCCGCAGGTATCTGTAAATAATGTTAATCGTTACTTTACTGACATAGGTAAAATATTAGCAGAAAATATAAATAAGGTAGACTCTATAAATGTACTCCATTGTTCTGATTCTTCCTGAAATTCTTTTGCTTTGATGCCGACAGACTGTGAAGAAGTAATAGCAATAATAGCAGACTTAAAGAGTGATTGCGCTGTTGGTCTGCACATGATTTCTAGTAACACCTTGAAGACGAACAAAGCAGTTTTAACACCTCCTATAACATTCATCTGCAATCTGTCTCTTAGCACTGGTGTATTCCCTACATTGTACAAAAAGTCTCGAATTCACCCAATTTATAAAAATGGAAACAGAGATTGCGTAAATAACTATCGACCAATCTCTGTTTAACCGTCACTCTCAAAAATCTTAGAACGCATTATTAACAAAAGATTAATGAATCACTTGGAACAAAATAAATTACTATCGCAAGCACAGTTTGAATTCAGATCAAAATGTCCACTTCTGATGCAGTATTGCAACTCACTAATCACGTAGTAAACAATTTTGAATTAAAAAGAAAACTATCGGAATATTTTAGACTTAGCTAAGGCATTCGACACGGTATCCCATTCTATGTTAATAAAAGAAACTCGAACGTCTTGGAATCAGGGCATACAACTAAAATTATTCCAAAGTTATTTAAAGACCGTACCCAGTGCGTACAAATAGATCAAGTTATTAGTGAGGAGGTTTCGGTGTTACTGGGAGTTCCACAAGGGAGCATTCTTGGGCCCACACTATTCCTTGTGTACATCAATGACTTATGTCAAATCGATCTAAAAGATGGGAAATTAATTGCTTTCGCCGATGACACATCATTACTGTTTAGTGGAGATTCATGGTTAAATGAAAACTCATTAACATTAAACGTCGACAAAACTAAGTATATTGCCTTCTCTATCAAATCAACGGAAAAGCCGGATCCCACCCTTAATATAATATCCCACTATTGCTCTTTTTAACTGAAAGAACCTGTTGTTGTCCAATTTGGGAACACGTCGGCAATTAAGTATCTTGGCGTAATGATTGACAAATATTTAAACTTTCAAGACCACATTCGTTTGCTGGCTACTAGAAGACGCGAAAGCTTATGGTAATATATAAATATATCCGACATACTGCAGATAGAAAGGTACTAAATTAAGTCTATTTGGCACTCTGTGATACAGCTAACATATTGCATCACTTCTTGGGGTGGTGCAGCCAAAACTCACCTGCTAAGACTTGAAAGAGCTCAGCGAGCAATTCTAAAGTAAAGTTTATCCTTGCCTTTTATCCCACAACCGATCTGTACAAAAATGGGAAGTGTTGACGGTGCGCCAAATCTATATACTATGCACTGTGGTAAAGAAACATTCTATAATAAAATTTGAACCTGATAAATTTCGCAACCTGCGTCGTAGTTATAAAGTTTGCACTAGTTCCACAGTTAAAACAAGTAAAGCCAAAATTTTTTCCCATATCAAAGTTGTCATCTTTATAATAAGGTAAATAGAGTTCTATCAATATATTCACTGACCAAATTTAAATGTCAATCTGTTATGACGAAATGGCTACAAACTCTGGACTATAACTGCACAGAAAACTTGCTTAAATAGTATAAACTTAGTAACATACGTTCTCCCTTAGTCTGCAATGTCACGCATCCATTCACAAATAAACACACACAAACCCACCCACCCACCCACCCACACACAGACACACACACAGACACACACACACACACACACACACACACACACACACACACACACACACACACACACACACACACAAACACAACAGATAATTGCAACGGTACTGTAAAGTTAAAAAACTGTACTCATGGTGAGCCCTGGTGATCTATAATTCAGAGCATTCCCGTGCCTACTTCAGACCTCAGCTCTCACATATGTAAATTCTAATGTGTACCCGTATAGTTCTAAATTTAATAATAGTTATAAGGCAGACTGTCTGTAATATGTGAGGAGAAATAAACGCATTATTATTATTATTATTATATTATTATTAATAAATATTTATTGAAGTCTAAGTTTGTAAGTAGCCACTTATAATATGTACAGTGAGGGCCGAGTTAGAAGTTTCTAGGATTTAAACTTATAACAAATTCAAGTAGTTTTAAGATTAAAGATTGGCTATCGTGACTTTTTGGATTGGCTTGTGAAGGCATCTCTAAATACTCTATGTACGTTGGTGCACTTGGACAGCTGTCGCAGTTCCGGGGGCTACGGTGCGCGGCGGGCTGCTGCCTTGGCGCGGACGGCCGCGGGCGCGCGGCAGGAGGGGCAGCGCCCACTCCGGGACGAGGCGCAGCTGCAGCGTGGAGGAGCAGGTCACAAACTGACCCCGTAGCTTAGTTGCTAGCGACCCCGCCTTCGAAGCTAGGGGTTGATGATTTACATGTGCATACGAATCCTCTCTGTCCGTGAGTGTCTCGAGGCGACAGAGGGAGAGCCCTACCTACCCTACCTATCTCGAAAGAAAATACCAGATTAAAATGAGCAAACTGGTGACAAAGCGATCGCCAATCCGCCTGAATGATCGCGAGAAGCCTGTAGAATCAATCCTGAAATGGACTTTCGCAGAAGCTTATTTTTTATGTATATACTCAAACTAACCGCGTTCGTAGCACTATAGCAAAATGAATAGTATCACTGAAATCGGTACAGCCGTTCTGTGATATCAGTATCACTTGCAGGATTAGCTCATTTGTTTAGGCCTTTCCTAACACGGTTAAAGATAATATACTCGTAAAGACGTAACAGGATATATCAGAGCACTTTATAACGTAACTGATATCTAGTTCCTAACCATGACATAATTAATATTCTGGTGGTATATAAACAAAGTACAAACACAAAAAAAAAACTTTAAAACGTTAAGATATTTGCGTTCCTCCGCAGGTGTCCGAGCTGCTGCTGCTGCACGGACCCCCAAGTCTCAACGTCTGGCTCAATTGGGGCCTGGATCTAGTCACGAACGATGCGATGCGATATTGAAATTGAGCTGAAACTCGAATTAAAACTATGTCCTCTCGAACTAAGAAATTTAGTAATAATTTGTTGTATTGTGTTATATTTTTATAATAAATGAAACTGACATGTTTTAACTGTTTTATTTCTTTAACAATCTACGCAAAAACGACGATAAGCTCGCCGCTACCTGTCACGTTGTCCCAAAATCCTCGGTGAAAAGTGGATCGGAAGGATTTAATCGTCTGAACCTCTGTCTACCTCTGTATTGGAGGAATATATGTGAATATGTTTCTAAAACAAAAAGTAGCCTCTAAGAATTGGTGACTTTAACAGAAAGAGGTATGAAGCGATACAATTTACGTTACTACGACAGAAAAACATATGTAGCGCGATGCCGGGGCGGCTCGTTGGCCATCTATAAACAGATTTTGAGGACTAAATGTATTGCCTTTCTTAAGTAAGACTATAGAAGTCTAGAAAGCCACGTGTAGCACTGAAAACCGCATCTAAATCCGTTCTATAGATTTCAATTCACAAACAAATAATTTTCCATTTTTAGAAACCGATGCAGGAATCATTGAGATTCGTGCGTCAGTTTCTAAGTTGAAAACAAGACATTAGAGAAGGGAAAAGGATTAAAATCCGTTCAGTAGCTTTAGCGTCCACCGTGAACAAACATTTAAGAACTGTAAATATCATCTTTTCGGCTCAAACAGTAACCTATACCACTGAGATATCGTTGTAGAAGCGATCGTTGCTCTATGGAGAAAGAGAATTACTAAAAAAAATAACTTTATTCTCTAACACATTTATTAGAATCGGAATCATTCGGAATCGCTGTCGTCGATGGCGGGCGCGTCGTCCACGTCGACCGTGAACTAACTCCTGGTCCGCGCCCAGGTAGGAGTCCGACATGAAGTAGAGCGTGTAGGTGTGCCGGCCGCCCGCGCCGCACACGAAGTCTGAAGCCGCACCTGCGCGGCGCGCGACAGCGACACGCGCTTGATGTATATAGACTAAGGAGAAAACCTTAAAGGTAAATCTACTTTTCTACATGTCTCGGGACTGGGTATTTGTGGCCCATTCGTTGTTTCTTATTCCATAACACAAGTGAGTTTGCTACTTACGCATGAGACATCGGAGCAATGTATGTGATTTTCAACATATCAATGTATGTTTCTACGTATGTATTGTTGGGTTAATTAATGTTTAGAGCCTTGAGATATAATTACAAATTCATAATTAATTATTCAATCCAATGTAACTAAGGCCATTTATGGCCGTAATGATAATGTTATTTTAACATAAGCCTAAAAGAGATATTGTTTTGACTAATTTTTCAGTGTTCTATTGCGTTAATTAATGTTTACATAGTTTTAATGGATAATTATAAATTCATTGTTTTTAATATTTAATTTTAATATACTGATGCTATTTATAAAAACAGTATTTGTAATAAGATTTCTTATATAATAATACTATGTTAACATTGGTTTTAAAGGGACGTTGTTTTGAAAGATGTTCAGTGTTCAAGTTAAACGGTCAATTATAGTTTACTAAGTTTTAATAGATAATTGTATAAATTAATATTTCACCATTTAATTTAAATAAATATTCGGCCTATTTATTAAAATGGTACTTTCAATAACATTTCTAATGTAAAAATATTATTTTAACATTGGCTTAAAAGGGATGTTGTGTAAACTAGCCAGGGGCATTCGATGCTGCAACCATGTTTGATGTTAGACGCAACATACAATTAAAAACTGCATTTGTTTTCATATTTTAATTAATGTTGTTAGTATGGATCAATAAACATTTATTGAAGTCTAAGTTTGATTTTGATTTGTCTGACCCTTGACAACAGTATGTGTGTATTACTATCTTTATCTCATGCACACCAGTGTACATATAGATATCGCGTTCTCATACTTATTATGCGTTTTTGTGTATCTTTCAACATTAACATTATTTAAACAGAGATAAGTAGCCACTTATAATATGTACAGTGAGGGCCGAGTTAGAAGTTTCTAAGTTTAAACTTATAACAAATTCAAATAGTTTTAAGATTAAAGATTGGCTATCGTGACTTTCTTGGATTGGCTTGTGAAGGCATCTCTAAATACTCTATGTACGTTGGTGCACTTGGACAGCTGTCGCAGTTCCGGGGCTGGTGCGCGGCAGGCTGATGCCGCCCAGCGCGGACGGCCTCTTGAGGCGCGCGGCGGGAGAACGCGCCCACTCCCGGAACGGGCGCAGCTGCAGCGTGGAGGAGCAGGTCTGAAACTGGCCCGTAAGCAGTTGCTAGCGACCCAGCCTTCGAAGCTGGGGGTTGATTGATTTTGTGCATACGAATCCTCTCTGTCCGTGAGTGTCTCGAGGGGCGACAGAGGAGAGCCCTACCTACCCTACCTATCTCGAAAAATACCAGATTAGTAAGGCAAACTGGTGACAAAGCGATCGACAATCCGCCTGAATGATCGCGAGAAGCCTGTAGAATCAATCCTGAAATGGACTTTCATAGGCTGTTTTTATGTATATACTCAAATAACCGCGTTCGTAGCACTATAGCAAAATGAATAGTATCCGCTGAAATCGGTACAGCCCGTTCTGTGATATCAGTATCACTTGAGATTAGCTCATTTTGTTTGGGCTAGCTCTAATACTCGGTTAAGATAATATACCCGTAAAGATGTAACAGAATATATCAGAGCACTTTATAACGTAACTGATATCTGGTTCTAACCATGACATAATTAATATTCTAATTGATATATAAACAAGTACAAAACAAAAAAAAAAAAAACTTTAAAACGAGACACTCGCAACCTAACCCTAACCTAACCTAACATTTGTACTTAGGATGGGTATTCCTTGGGGCATCTATGATGATATTATTCCTTAGGGCATATAGACCAAGGGAAAATCTTAAAAGAGTAAATCTACTTTTCTACATCTCAGGGCTGGGTATTTGTGGCCCATTCATTTGTTTCTTATTCCATAACACAAGTGACTTTATATTTACGCATGAGACATCGGGCAATGTTTGTGATTTTCAACCTATCCAATGTATGTTTCTACGTATGTATTGTTGGGTTAATTAATGTTAAGAAACCTTGAGATATAATTACAAATTCATACTTAATTATTCAATCCAAATGTAACTAAGGCCATTTATGGCCATGTGTCCAATAATTATTTTAACATAAGCCTAAAGAGATATTGTTTTGACTAATTTTTTCAGTGTTCTATTGCGTTAATTAATGTTTACATAGTTTTTAATGCATAATTATAAATCCATTGTTTTTAATATTTAATTTTAATATGAGGCTATTTATAAGAAAACAGTATTTGTAATAAAATTTCTTATATAATAATACTATCTTAACATTGGTTTTAAAAGGGACGTTGTTTTGAAAGATGACACGAGAAGCATATAATAAGCATAAGCCCCGGAACTGCGACAGCCGTCCAAGTGCCGACGTACATAGGTATTTAGAATTGCCTTCTACAAGCAATCCAAGAAAGTCACGATAGCCAATCTTTATTATTATCTATGTAAACATTAATTAACGCAATAGCTATGAACACTGAAAATTGAACAAAACAATATCTCTTTGACATGTTAAAATACCATTGGACACATGGCCATAAATAGCCTGGTTACATTGGATTGAATAATTAGGAAATATGAATTTGTAATTATATCTCAAAGGCTCTCTTATTAATTAACCCAACAATACATACGTAAAACATACATTGATAGGTTGAAAATCACATACATTTACCGATGTCTCATGCGTAAGTAGCAATAATTGTGTTATGGAATAAGAGCAACGAATGGGCCACAATGCAGTCCCGAGACATATGAACAAATGGAATTTACTCTTTAACATTTTCCTTTGGTCTATATACCCCAAGGAATAATATCATCATAGATGCCCCAAGGCCATACCCATCTAAATACAAATGTTAGGTTAGGTTATGTGAGGTTGGGTTGCGAGGGTGTCTGGTAGTGCGATCGCCAATCTGCCTGCCAAGCGTGGCGATTACGGCACGCGAGAGGCCTGTAATCAGCAGTGGACTACTGCTGTTATGTGTACGTTATATAAGTGTAATGTATGAAGTCGAAAGTAACATAAGCTTTTGTCGGTGCAGCATCTAAGTAAGTAAGCTTGGTTGTGTAACAGCCTTCGACTAAATACTGCCCCCTGCGGCTCTTCTCTTGGTTTTGTAAGTTAACGAAACCTAATTATTGTTTCTAAAATAATGCTAGCCTTAGTTGCCTTACAACATCAGCCACCACTTGATGAAAGTTCAATCCAAAATCGGTCAGACGTTTCCGGTGTCTGTCCGTTTGTTCAGCTAATCTCTGAGACAGCTAGACCGATTTCAACAGGACTTACACTGGCAGAAATGATTTTTGTGGCGTAACGTGGGATCGTAGGCTACTTTTTATTTTGAAACATATTCATATATTCCTCCAATACAGAGGTAGACAGAAGTCCCTGAACGGTCAAATCCTTCAAACCCACCTTTCACCCGAAGATTTTGGGACAACGTGACGAGTAGCGACGACCTTATCATTGTTTTGCGTAGGTGTTAAAGAAATAAAACAGTTAAAACATGTCAGTTTCCATTTATTATAAAAAATATAACACAATACAACAAATTATTAGTAAATTTCTTGGTTCAGAAAGGACATAGTTTTGATTAGAGTTTCAGCTCAATTTCAATATAGCATCGCATCGTTCGTGACTAGATGCAGGGCTCCCAATTGGACCTGGTGACGCCGAGGACGTGGGGGTCCGTGCGATAGCGCAACAGCTGGATACCTGGCGAGGAACGTGCAAGTATCTTAACGTTTAAATGTTTATATATCGTTTAGAATATTAATTATGTAATGGTTGGGAACTAGATATCAGTTACGTAACAAAGTGCTCTGATATATCCTGGTATTCATCCATTCACATCTTTGCGGTATATTATCTTAACGGTGTTTAGGAGCTAGCCCAAACAAAATAGAGCTAATCCTGCAAGTATTTTGATATCCTGAACGGGCTCTACCTGATTTCAGTGATACTATTCATTGTGTTATAGTGCTGAACATGATTGGTTTAATGTATACATAAAAAAC